>NW_026464327.1:0-13983 GCF_026875155.1 Cherax quadricarinatus
ACCTGGGGAACAGGAAGCTAGTTTTTTGGCACGAAACATAAACTGAAAATGGTAAATAATTTTAATGTTCAGTGTAATGGTGAAACTCATCACTTCATTTTCCCCATCAGTAAAATATCTGGGAACCCCCTCTGACTCAGGGCATTTTTATGAGAATTAATAGAGAACAGTGTACTAAAGAAAGCATATGAGAGGTTCAAGTTCCTGTATTGACAAGCACAGTGTCTACCTATTGAGACTCGCAGAATGCTATGTTTAGTTCTTATACATTGTCATGTAGATTACTCTAGCTCTTCATGCCAGAACCAGAGCTTGCTACTACCTGCAGCTCAGAAGACTGCCATTCCCACGAGCCCCACTGGGGCGGGGAAGGTGGCAGAACCATAGTCCTAACTTCTCACTACGAGCCCCGTGAGGGCGAAGAATGGGGCTAGGCCTGGGGGTTGTTGGTCCCAGAAGATGAGGAGGTACTTGTATCTTCTCCCATGACAGACATAGGTCACAGACACTTCCAAGAGAGGGAGCCAAGGCCGGGTCACTATCTGGAAAAGACAACCACAACCACTGTCCAGAAACATCTGGCTGCCAAGTTCGTAAAGGGTGGGAACCAAAGCAAGTAAAGTACGAGGAGGAGAGAGCACAACTTTGTAGTACCCCGCAGTCAGTGGCCAGCCATCAAACATTTTATAGTACAACAATAAAGGAGTGGAACAGACTGCCTGTACATGTCAAAGCCAGTCATAGCATAAACCAGTTCAGGAAGATAACTAAAAGATACTTAATGAATGTAGCTACAGAAAGAGAGTTGTTAGTTTAATATCTTTATTATGCACCCCATACCCCATCCTGTGGGCGGTAGTTAGAAGATTACAGAGTACATAATGGGTCCAGGGACTGGACTCCAACGTTTTTATAGCTGAAGAAGGTACAAAGGTAATGAACTCACATATTACAAAGGTAATGAATCACGTAAGTAAGTAAATTTTACTTACGTATTCATTACTTACTTACGTTTAACATGGTTACAATCATGAAAGAAAATACAAAGTAATCAGCATTCACACGTCCACTTCCGGTCACAACTGTAATGAGCTATCGGTGCAAATATTAATTGTTTGGTCACACACACACACACACACACACACACACACACACACACACACACACACACACACACACACACACACACACACACACACAAGAGCACACGCACTCACAGAAAAGGGGAAGAGTAATTCTTGTATATCTTACATACGTATACTTTTATTGTGATCTGATCCTATCTTTAATGATAATGTAAATAACTCAGGTTACTTTATTCAGGTTACTTAATTATTTAAATAATAAGTTATTACAAAGACCCTAATGTAAATAAGTCACCTTGACTATTTTGGGTTATCTTAGGTAATTTAACAATATGCTTCTACGTGATAATATGTGTAACTGTATTTATGTGTACTTGTACCTAAATAATCTTAATTACTCACAAGGCACTTAAGGCTCTACATAGCTGGAGAAGCCACACACACAAGGCACTTAAGGCTCTACATAGCTGGAGAAGCCACACACACAAGGCACTTAAGGCTCTACAATAGCTGGAGAAGCCACACACACAAGGCATTTAAGGCTCTACATAGCTGGAGAAGGCACACACAACAAGGCACTTAAGGCTCTACATAGCTGGAGAAGCCACACACACAAGGAACTCAAGGCTCTACATAGCTGGAGAAGCCACACACACAAGGCACTAAGGCTCTACATAGCTGGAGAAGCCACACACACAAGGCACTTAAGGCTCTACATAGCTGGAGAAGCCACACACACAAGGCACTTAAGGCTCTACATAGCTGGAGAAGCCACACACACAAGGCATTTAAGGCTCTACATAGCTGGAGAAGGCACACACACAAGGCACTTAAGGCTCTACATAGCTGGAGAAGCCACACACACAAGGAACTTAAGGCTCTACATAGCTGGAGAAGCCACACACACAAGGCACTTAAGGCTCTACATAGCTGGAGAAGCCACACACACAAGGCACTTAAGGCTCTACATAGCTGGAGAAGCCACACACACAAGGCATTTAAGGCTCTACATAGCTGGAGAAGCCACACACACAAGGCACTTAAGGCTCTACATAGCTGGAGAAGCCACACACACAAGGAACTTAAGGCTCTACATAGCTGGAGAAGCCACACACACAAGGCACTTAAGGCTCTACATAGCTGGAGAAGCCACACACACAAGGCACTTAAGGCTCACATAGCTGGAGAAGCCACACACACAAGGCACTTAAGGCTCTACATAGCTGGAGAAGCCACACACACAAGGCACTTAAGGCTCTACATAGCTGGAGAAGCCACACACCAAGGCATTTAAGGCTCTACATAGCTGGAGAAGCCACACACACAAGGCACTTAAGGCTCTACATAGCTGGAGAAGCCACACACACAAGGAACTTAAGGCTCTACATAGCTGGAGAAGCCACACACACAAGGCACTTAAGGCTCTACATAGCTGGAGAAGCCACACACACAAGGCACTTAAGGCTCTACATAGCTGGAGAAGCCACACACACAAGGCACTTAAGGCTCTACATAGCTGGAGAAGCCACACACACAAGGCACTTAAGGCTCTACATAGCTGGAGAAGCCACACACACAAGGCACTTAAGCTCTACATAGCTGGAGAAGCCACACACACAAGGCACTTAAGGCTCTACATAGCTGGAGAAGCCACACACACAAGGGACTTAAGGCTCTACATAGCTGGAGAAGCCACACACACAAGGCACTTAAGGCTCTACATAGCTGGAGAAGCCACACACACAAGGCACTTAAGGCTCTACATAGCTGGAGAAGCCAACACACAAGGCACATAAGGCTCTACAAAAAGCTTTGGGGAAGCCACAAATCACAAGGCCCCTTAAGGGTCTAATAGCTGGGGAAGCATGTAGAAGGGGAGGGGTATTTATCAAAGTGGGGGAAAAAAAGAGAGGGGGTTTCAAAAAGGGGTTTTAAATTACCTTTAGGGTCAACACAGGGAAAGCTATAGGGAGGGGGTGATAAACTGATGGGTTGGGTTGAGGATTTGAAAAAAACGATTAAAGGGGTATTCAAAATCGCAATTTTTATGCTGCGAGGGGTTTTGGGGGGGCCTTTATTGAGGGGCTTATGGGGGGGCCGTCCATCGAGTATGTCTTGTGGAGCAGGGGGCACATTGTAGGGCAACAGAAATGATGAGTTTTTCTGGTCCCAAAACCCTTGGAAGGTATCGTCGGGGGGAGGTCTTTCGTCAACAGAGGGTATGAAATTATTAAAGCGGATGCGGGGGGTACGAGAAAATGGTAAAAGGTGGGGGTTAAAATTTTTAGGGATTTGGCCGATGGGGACCCGGGAAAACGTAATTGGTGCATAGGGACGATTGAAATTTTAGTTGGGCCAAAAATGAGGAGGGATTAGGTTTGGGAGTGGAGGTTTGATGGGGATGGGTAAAAACACCTGGAATTGACGGCAAACCCCGGGAATTTTTTTTAGGGAAAATTGGGAGTGTTTGTGTGGTTTTTTTTTGTGGGTTTTTTTAATTTCCATGAAAAACCCCGGGGGAGGCTGGGGAAAAAGGGAGGAAGGGGGTTTTTGGCATTTTGGGCCCAAAAAAGAAAAATCTTGTGAATTACTTCCATTCGACCCTTTAAAGTGTGGTGATTTCCAAAATTTTTTGTAAAGGGGTTTGGAAAAAAGGGGTTGGGAAAAGGGGCTCTTGGGCCCGGTTTTTTGGGCGAGGGGGGAAAATGGGGGTGCCCGGGGTTCGGTGTGTTTTGGGGGCAGGGGGTTTTATTTAGGTTTTTTTTTTAAAGTGGGGGGAACATCAAGGGGGGGGTTTTAGCATTAAAAATTTGGGATGTGGAAAAAGCCCGTGTGGAGCATGAGGCATTGTGGAATTTTTTGCAAAGGCAGGGGTTTTGGGAGGGGGAAAACGTTTAGTTGGCTAAAGGGTTTTTATGGGCAGGCAAAGGTTTTGGGGGGAAGTGAAAGGTAGTTAGGGGCAACCTGTGAGGATGGAAAAGGGGTTTTAAAAGGGAGGGTTTCCCCGTGTCAAGCTTCTTTTGGGACTGCTTCCCAAAGGGCCCATCTTTTAGCGCCCCGGCTTTTGGGGGGGTATGGGAAAAAAAGGAGAGGGGTGGGGGCTGTGGCCACGAACCCTAGGAAAGTTGATGACACTACAGTTCAAAATTTTGAGGGGCTGAGGATTTTTGTAGGATTGTGGTTTTTGGGGGAGGGGTTTTGGATTGGGAATGGGGAAAGACACTTTAAAAGGGAAAAGTCGATGGTTTTTGAGGGTGATGGATTGGGGGTGGGTGGGGTATTTTGAAAAAGGGTGATGGTTTGGGCCCCGGGAAAATAGACTTAAGGTTGTTTTGGGGGGTTCACATGGGGAAAAACTCCTGGGGGGCAAGGAAGGTGAATTCAAAAGAAGATGGTTAAAGGGGGTTTTTGGGGAGATTGGGGGGGTTTGGTATTTTGGGGGTTTGTGGGTGCAAACCGCGTTCAAAATTTAGTGAATGTGATATTGTATGGTAAACTGTGGCATTTGGGGGGTTTAAAATTCCCCTTTGGAAAAAATGTGAGAGAACGTCTGTTAAATCGCGGTTCAAAAAAAATTTTGGGGTTTGGGTTGGAATGGTTGGGCGGAGATGTGTGTTAAACCCGGGACACCAGGGAGGGGGTTTGGGGTTTAAAGGGGAAATGATCAAAAGGGTTTTTGGGGGATGTATATTAAACACAGTTTTTTTAGGGGGGGTAGAATCACAGGTTAAAGGGTTGGCATGGGTTGAAAGGGACTTGGAAAAATTGGGGGAGGGGGAGGGGGGTTCAGGGGTTTGAGGGAATTTTGAGGTTGGTTATGCAAGGGAACCACAAAGGGTTTTGGGTAGGGACCATTTGGGTCAGGTGGGTGGGGGGGGAGGTAGTTTCTAGGGTTGTGGGTTTTTTATCCGATGTATGCATGGGTGATATATGGGGGCGCCTGAAGGGGTTTTGATTAAAGGGCTGGTTTCAGGGGGGAAAAATTTTAAAATTTCCCCCTAATATATTGCCGGCAGGGAGGGGTTTGGGAAAAGGCTTTTGCAGGGGGGACGGGGGTTTTGGGAGTGTGGGGATATTGACACTGTTTTTCATGCAGTATATTTTTGAGCAAGGTTGGGACCAGTGAGAGAGTGGTTTAGCAGGGTTTTACTTATGGTGGGTGGGGGGTGGTATTTGTGTTTTACGTGCATTGTGCTTGGAGTGTGGGGGTGGGGGTGCCGGTACAGAATGCGATGCGATGGGTTATCTGGTCGCAGACTTCGTGTATACTTCGTGGGTTTTACAGAGTGCGCCGGTGGGGGAGCGAATTAGGGCCCTGGCAGCGATATTTTATGGGACACAAAGGAGGAATAAGGATATCACTGGGAACAGATGGTATTCGCTTTTTCGGATGGATATCATAGCTTTCGAGTGGAGACTTATGGGCGTTACAGATTCAGGGACATGGCGAAGCTGGCTTCTTGAGGAAGGCGCGGGCGTGATTGGTGCATTTGGAGGACAAGAGGTGTAATGCGTATTGTGTGGGTTAAGTCAATGGCTTGGTGTCAGGGAACTTACAATGACATGTGTTATGCGAGGTGGGGGTTGTGACCTGGTTGTGGCTAAGTTTATGATTCTTCTTATTTACTGTTGGGATATGCGATACACAGGGGTGTGAGGCGGCCAGATTCCCGTCAGGAATAAGTAAGTAAGTTTATTCGGTATACACAAATACAGTTACATAGAATTATCATACATAGCAGCATATGTGTAGAGAACCTGGGATAACCCAAAAAAGTCAGACAGAGTGACTTATTTCCATAGGGGTCCTTTTACCTTATTAATATAATATAAAGGTTATAATATTTTCTTGTTATTCTATAATGAAGATAACATCTTATTATCATACTAAAAAGACTATCTACTACACGAGGGTCGTTAAGACTATCTACAATATGAGGGTCATTACTAGGAATAAGGTAAAATTTACAAGTATGTTAGCTAAAAAATAGAAAATCATTCCCCTCCCTTTCTGTAGCTACATTCATCAAACACCTTTTGGCACTCTTCTTGAACTGGTTCATGCTATGACTGGCTTTGACATGTGCGGGTAGTCTGTTCCATTCCTTTATTGCTGTACAATAAAAGGTGTTTGAAGCCTGGCCAATGACTGTGGGTACTACAAAGTTGTGCTCTTTCCCCCTAGTACTATGATTGCTTTCGTTCCCAACCTTGACCAAATTGACAGCAAGATATTCTGGACACTGTGAGCAATTTTATAAACATGATTTAGCTTCAGTTGTTTTACTCTGTCTTCAACATTCAGCATATCCAACTGCTGTAATTCATCCTGGCCTACATGTTCTCTTGGTCCCAGCCCCAGGATGAATCTTACGATTTTGTTCTGGGTGATTTGCAGCCCATCTTTCAGTTTTTTTGTCAAGGCAGAGTACCATGAAGAGCAAGCATAATCCATATGGCATTGTATAAGGGCTAGACATAGGGTCCTGCGAGCCTCAGTAGGTAGACACTGTGCTTGTCTATACAGGAACTTCAGTCTGGCATTCGCTTTCTTTACTACACTGTTCCCTATCAATTCTCCTGACATGCATGGGTCAAAGGGGATTCCCAGATATTGTACTGATGAAACCAAAGTGATGGGCTCCCCATTACACTGAACATTAAAATTATTTACCCTTCTCAGTTTATGTTTCGTGCCAAAGAGAATGGCTTCAGTTTTCCCGAGGTGTAATGATAGTTTGTTGTCTACTAACCATTTGCTGCAGGACTCCAGTTCCAGTGTTAAAACATCAGCTATATCTTGTGGGTCTTTACCTGGCACTAACAGAGCACTGTCATCTGCATACAGTAAGAGTTTGCACTTGACACTGATAGGCATGTCATTGACATAACATAAGAATAATAAGGGACCCAGAATACTACCTTGGGGAACTCCACATGTTATCGGCAGGGGTTCTGATCCGTTTTGTTGATTTTGACAATTTGTCTCCTGTTGCTAAGGTAGGACTTAAACCAGTCTACAGAACCTATACCGATAGCTTGAAGTTTTGTACATAATATATTGAGGTTGACAGTATCGAAGGCCTTTTGCAGGTCTAAGGTTACCATACCTATGAGGTTCCCCTTTGACATTTGAGTTCTCAGGTAATCCATCAGATTAATTAGGGAGGTATCGGTTGAGTAGGATCTTCTAAAGCCCGATTGATAGCTATGGAGAATGTTGTTCTCATTAAGGTACTTAAACTACTTGAGAGTACAAACCGCCCTCTCTAGAATTTTGGATATTATACTGAGTATACTAACAAGCCTATAGTTGCTTACATCAGACCTACTATTTTTCTTGAAGATAGGAGTTACTCTGGTCTCCTTGAACCCCTCTGGTACGGTATTAGTGGTGATTGATAGATTTATTATGTGAGAAATAGGGATTGACAGTTCAGAAGCACCATCTTTTAGGAACTTGGACGGGATGTTATCAGGGCCTGTGCTCTTAGTTGGGTTTAACCTTAGTTCTTTTTGAATAAAGTCATGAGATACACTTACTAGTTGACAACTGTTAGGGGTTACCCCTTTATTGGTATAGTATGTTTGAAACTTATCAGAGTCTGTGTTAAAGGTATTTGATGCAGCTGGTAGTTTACTTACTAGTGTTGATGCAACAGATGTGTAGTAGGAATTAAAGCAATTTGGCACCTTAGATGTTTCGTGGCATACCTCATTATCGATAGTGAGTACTATGTTAGACCTATCTACTGGCTTATGGCTATACCCCAACTGTTTTAGTTGTTGCCAGAGCTTTCTGGGGTTATGCTTATACTCTTCAATTTTTGAGCAATAGTGCTTTGCCTTTGCTCCATTTATAAGTCTCTGCACTCTGTTCCTCACCTTTGGAATTCATTTAGTGCTGCAATATCCTGTCTGTTTGCTTTAAATCTTTTTAGCAGCTGGTCTCTGAATTTCATATTATCTAATATCTCAGTAGTCATCCAGGGTTCAGTTCTTCGTTTAATCCTAACCTCTTCAACTGGTGCAATATTATCAAGGATGGTAGTGAACATTGTTTTTGAATTTTTCCCAGGCATCGTTTACGTCGTGCAACTTGTTATCTCTCTCCAGTCATAATTGTGTAGCCTATTTACCATGTTTCTTTACTGTAGTTTCTAGTTGACCTCATTTTTATTGTCTTGTGTAGGCATATCCTATCCCTAGTGATTTTCCTGGTGCAGTAAATGATGAAATGATCACTAAGGCCTGTGGTAATGACGCCTGACTGACAAATGTTCTCAGCGCGGTTACAAACTATGTGGTCAATTAGGGTGGCTGAGAACTGTGTGATCCGGGTTGGTGTATTAATTAGTTGAGAGTAACTATTTAAACCTAGAATTTGCTTATATCTTTTGCATAAACCCGTTATTTTGCTGCTGAAAACAGATATTTAAGTCGCCCAGTATTATTGTCTCACTTTTATTCTCAAGTCCGGACAAGACTGGAAAAGTTCTTCTAAGAACTGGTCCTGGGTAGGAGGGCTGTAACTAGTTCCTACTAAGATGGGTTTAGTCTTGGGAAGCAGCACTTCAAACCATAGAATATCCATTTTATTGTTATTTAAATCAGGTCTTGGGTTGTAAGCTAAATCACAAAATTTGATTAACACAAGCCTATCCGTTGTTACCCTGACGCCAAATGACTTCGAACAGGCGATGAATGACATGCCCATGCACTCTGCCCCAGGGCCAGACTCATGGAACTCTGTGTTCATCAAGAACTGCAAGAAGCCCCTATCACGAGCCTTTTCCATCCTATGGAGAGGGAGCATGGACACGGGGGTCGTCCCACAGTTACTAAAAACAACAGACATAGCCCCACTCCACAAAGGGGGCAGTAAAGCAACAGCAAAGAACTACAGACCGATAGCACTAACATCCCATATCATAAAAAATCTTTGAAAGGGTCCTAAGAAGCAAGATCACCACCCATCTAGAAACCCATCAGTTACACAACCCAGGGCAACATGGGTTTAGAACAGGTCGCTCCTGTCTGTCTCAACTATTGGATCACTACGACAAGGTCCTAAATGCACTAGAAGACAAAAAGAATGCAGATGTAATATATACAGACTTTGCAAAAGCCTTCGACAAGTGTGACCATGGCGTAATAGCGCACAAAATGCGTGCTAAAGGAATAACAGGAAAAGTCGGTGGATGGATCTATAATTTCCTCACTAACAGAACACAGAGAGTAGTCGTCAACAGAGTAAAGTCCGAGGCAAGCTACGGTGAAAAGCTTGTTCCACAAGGCACAGTACTCGCTCCCATCTTGTTCCTCATCCTCATATCCGACTAGACAAGGATGTCACCCACTGCACCGTGTTTCCTTTGCAGATGACACCCGAATCTGCATGACAGTGTCTTCCATTGCAAGACACTGCAAGGCTCCAGGCGGACATCAACCAAATCTTTCAGGGGCTGCAGAAAAAAATATGAAGTTCAACGATGAGAATTTCAATTACTCAGATATGGTAAACATGAGGAAATTAAATCTTCATCAGAGTACAAAAACAAATTTGGCCCCCAAAATAGAGCGAAACACCAACGTAAAAAGACCTGGGGTGATTATGTCGGACGATCTCAACTTAAAGGGGACGATAACATTGTATCAATCGCATCTGTAGAAAAATGACAGGATGGATAATGAGAACCTTCAAAACTAGGGAGGCCAAGCCCATGATGACACTCTTCAGGTCACTTGTTTTTATCTAGGCTGGAAATATTGCTGCACACTAACAGCACCTTTCAAGGCAGGTGAAATTGGCCTACCTAGAAAATGTACAGAGAACTTTCACGGTGGCATAACGGAGATAAAACACCTCAATTTACTGGGGAACGCTTAAAGGTTCCTAAACCTGTATTCCCGGGAACGCAGGAGGGAGAGATACATGATTATATACACCTGGGAAAATCCTAGAGGGACTAGTACCGAACTTGCACACAAAAAATCACTCACTACGAAAGCAAAAGATTTGGCAGACGATGCACCATCCCCCCAATGAAAAGCAGGGTGTCACTAGCACGTTAAGAGACCATACAATAAGTGTCAGGGGCCCGAGACGTTCAACTGCCCCCCAGCACACATAAGGGGGATTACCAACGGGCCCCCTGGCAGTCTTCAAGCTGGCACTGGACAAGCACCTAAAGTCAGTTCCTGATCAGCGGGCTGTGGCTCGTACGTTGGTTTGCGTGCAGCCAGCAGCAACAGCCTGGTTGATCAGGCTCTGATCCACCAGGAGGCCTGGTCACAAAACCGGGCCGCGGGGGCGTTGACCCCCGGAACTCTCTCCAGGTAAACTCCAGGTAATTTCTAATGTGGGCAAAATACCCCACCACCCTTTCTGCTCCTGTCTAAGCATTTTATATTGTAACCTTCTATTTTGCCCTCGTCGTCAGTCACCGTATCAATCCAACCAGGTTTTCAGAGATGGTTAAAAACTGCCGCCCCAATTTTGTTAGCTAAATCCTAATCTCTGCCCAAATTTTTGGAAGAAGAACTTTCGTTGACATGAATGAAGTGAAAGCCTGTTTTCATAAAACAATTATAAACATTTAATATATGGCAAAGGGTCATTGTATTAAAATTAGGTAAATCAATGTCATCATTGCTAAAGGGTAACTATGCCAAAGTGCATTTGTTGCACACAAAGTGAATTCTGGCACCGTTACTATAATATACATACATCCATCTGCACCCACCCCTTAACACATTTTACCTAAGTGCCTTTTCTTTTTTCTGCTTAAATTTAGTACAGTGTATGTTTCTGTTTGGTATTGTTTGAGATAATAATGACTGTGTTGTCTCACATTGACCTATGTATGCATTACATATGGAGTTAAGGTTATCATTCCTAACTACTAGACCGTCATTATCACCGTCATTTATCGGGCTGTTTTGCCTCTGCACAATAGTTTTTAGGTCCTGGATTAATTTGGATATCACCACTTAAGAGCGCTACAATAAGAGCTGTGTGCCACTGTTTTTGTTTGGGTATGCGGTTTGGTTTCCATACCTTGCGGCGGGGAGTGGGCTTTACTTTTCTGGTAGGATGGTAACTGCTGGGCTTTTACTGTCCAGGGTGCTGTTACTCTATTCACCTTTTCCCGCCCCCATGACTGATTTCTTTCTTCATGGAAAGATCAATATAATTATGGCAGCCTGTACCCCCTAATGCCTGCCATTTTCACTCTTTACCCTTTTTACTCATATACAACAATATTTATTTCTCTTTTCCAGTCATCTAGCAAACCCTTTGTATCTGATTTAGCAATCACCCCTAAGGCCTGAGCTTGCTACCACCCGCAGCTCACAAGACTGCCCTCCCCACAAGCCCCTTTGGGGGGAGGGCAGATGGCAGAACCAGGCCTAGCTTCTTCCTACGAGCCCCCTGAGGGCGGGGAAAGTGGCTAGGCCTGGGGACAGTTTTGGCTCAAAGGGTGAGGGGTACTTGTACCTCCTCCCATGAGAGACTTAGGGGCTCGAGACACTCCTCAGATAGGGAGCCAAGGCCCGGGGCACCACTACTTGGAAAAGACCCCGGGGCCCGGGTGAATAACGGCGAATTAAAAAAAAATCACAACTGAATTACTAGTAAATTTTCTTCTTCAAAATCCTCTTCACTGCTCACTTTTTCCCCTTTAAATTCACACACCCCCTTTTAGTTAACCCCTTATTTCACAATCCCTTCCCACCTCACTTCACAGTCCGGTTTCACCTATTAACTTCTAACTTTCCCTTTTCCCTTCTGGCAGGACCAGAAAGTTTTTAATAAATGGTTTTAGCCCTCCAAATCCCCCTCAATTTCCCCATTAAGGGGGTTGTGTGTGTTGTTATCCCTGCCCGGGTCTGCTGATCAGCCATTTTAAAAACACTGGGGAAGTAAACGCCACCTACAACCTAAAATTTTGATTTTTAAAAATATTGGCTTTTTCTGCTAGATTTCTCACTGACACGGGTCCTAAAATAGGTCAGCTACAAAACATTAACCTTGACTGTTTAAACATTCCTTCTTTCCCACGACTGTCACTAGGGAAAACCCGTCCAAAAACCTTGGATTTTTTGTACTTTTTATTTGACGAGTCCCCTGTTTTTCCCTCTCGTTATCATGAAAAGGTGTATGAGGTGGTACGGGTTTATAGGAGGGTGGTACAGGTGACATGATCCTTTTTATGTACTGTCCTGGGGGGGAGCAGCAGCAGGATAATACTGCACCCCCTTTTGGCCCCCTTTAAACAACAAAAACAGTTTGGTGTTGTCATGGCGCCAACACATGGTGTGTGATTCTCTCCTCCTCTATCATATATAAATATGATGCAGTTTAATGGTGAGTTTAAAATATGGGGCCTTAGTTTAAACTTTTTCTTTTAATAGCAAAAAATTTCACCCCCCTGTAGAAGCCATTATTGATTTTAAGTCTTTATATTTTGTTGTTGCAGGACTATGAAGATTCTTTTTTAAATAAAGCCTAAGAAAAGGGCCTTGTTTCAAACAAAAAAAAATTATTAACATAATCCGGGCTACCTGGGGGTGAACCTGCCTGACTGCACACAACATGGGCTTTTACTGAAACCTGAGAGGCAGACTGTGCCCCAGCTTATCAAGGGCTGCTCGGGAATGGAAGACTGGTTAAGCTTTCGAAAATTCTTGGGACCCCTTTCCCTAAAGAAGATCTAGATAAACTAAGTTCCCCATAAAATTTTTTCCACCTAAGATATATGGGGATTTTCTGGTGAATCCACAAGATTTTATCAAAACCCTCAATCTCAGTATTTAAACCTACAAATAAATCTTTGCACGCTATGCCTTGCAAACTCGCCGCCAGCAGATTGATGAAACCTTTAAAGGGAAAACTTTCAAGCCTGAAAATTTTTTGGTAGGGCTGTCACTTTTCCAAACGGACAGCTGCTCTATTGTGAAATCCATCAGGAGCTTTTTCAGTGGGGCCGCAATCACCAATAATAAAGGGGCGTTTATTGAGAATAAAACTCTCGACTTCCGCTGCCTTTGACCAGGCAAGGCTCTAAATTAACCCCGAAAAATTCTGAAGTATACAGTACCCCATCGCCTTTTCGAGTGGTAAGGCTGCAAATTCCCGACCAAGACTCTTTAAAGAAGTTACTGTGGAACCGTCTGACGCGCAGCAGGTACGGTGTTTTCTTTCGGGGTTTTTCAAGACACCACCCAAAGTGTCCTGCTCGTGAAACAAAGTGCCATAAAAGCCACAAGAAAGGTCACTTTGCTAAAGTATTGTCTAACACAACAAGAGCTAGTGCCTCCACACTTCCGTGATCATGCGACCTACAACTAACTTCGCGGCTACTCCCCAAATTTACTTCAAAGGCAGTTGTGAAAGTAATTTATCAAAGGGAAAAAATAGATGGCCTTATTGATAGTGGCACTCAGGAGTTTCATCAACCTTGACTTAGTTAAACGCCCTCCTTACTGTAACACTCATCAGGTACCGTTTCCTGGGTCAACATCTCTCTCTATTCAGAATTTTTTTTTGTAAGGTAAATCTCGAGTTAAGGAAAGGTTATAAATGTACTTTTGCATTTGGCCCCCAACGTGCTCTGATGTTTCCTTGGTCAGGATTTTAGAAGCGCATGGTAGTGTCACCTTAACATATGGAGGGAACTGCCTCCTCTTGTTGCGTGAAAATTTGCCCCTTTAAGGGGGAAACCCCCCAAAGCGTTTTCAAAACTTACCCCTGATTTTTCCCTCCCATATCACTAAGTCACGCCGCTATTCTTTTGAGGGGTCTGATGTTCATTGAGAAAGAAACTCAGAGGCTGCTGAAGGGGGTATTAAAACCCATGATTCCCCTTGGGGGGCACAGGTTGTTTTTGTTAAA
>NW_026464328.1:0-14691 GCF_026875155.1 Cherax quadricarinatus
CTTGGTCGATTTCATGGGACTGAAAAATTACCTGGGTGGGATAAATTAGGATGTAATGACTATGGGTGAGGTAGGTGATCTTGGTTGCCAACATGACGTTTTTCAGAGCATATTTCTAACTGCGCAGACAACTTTTGTTCCGATTAGGGAAACTAGATCAAACAAAAATGATCCCAAATGGATGGACAATAGATTAAAACATTTCATTGGTCAAAAGAGAGGCGTATATAGGAGTATCAAAATAGGGGATGGGCAGTTAAGAAATCAATATATTCAATTAAAGAGAGAAATAAAAAAAAAGGAATAAGATCAAAAAGGGATTATGATGCTAAGGTCGCAAGGGATTCAAAGACTAACCCAAAAGGGTTCTTTCAGGTATACAGAAGTAAGATTAGGGACAAGATAGGCCCACTTAAGAGTAACTCTGGTCAGATCACTGACAGTGATAAGTTTATATGTAAAATTTTCAATCCTTACTTTCTCTCAGTTTTTACCCAGGGAGATACTAGCGAAATTCCAGAAATAATAGATTATGTAGAAAAGGACGATAATAAACTATGCACGATTGCGGTAACTAGTGACATGGTCTTCAGACAAATAGAGAAATTAAAATCTAACAAATCCCCAGGCCCTGATGAACTGTTCTCAAGGGTGCTAAAGGAATCTTTTCAACATATCGCTGCAAACTGGCATAGTGCCTGATAAATGGAAAATGGCAAATGTAATACCTATTTACAAGGCAGGTGACAGGTCCTTAGCTTCAAACTATAGACCAGGTATTTGAGGAGGTAGATCATGGTATTGAATGTGATATTGTGTATATGGCAGCAGAGAGTTTGCATAAATGTGGAGAAATCAGAATGGGGGCACGTCACAAACGGTGTTCCACAGGGGTCAGTGTTGGGCCCTTTGCTGTTTACAATCTACATGAACGACATAGATGAGGGAATAAATAGCGACATAAGTAAATTTGCTGATGAGACCAAAATAGGCCGCCCAATTCATTCTAATGAGGACATTAGAGCAGTGGTCGGAGAAGTGGCAGATGCAGTTTAATATAGACAAATGTAAAGTTCTAAATGTTGGACAGGAAACTAGCCACGCCACATATAAACTAAATAATGTAGATCTTAATATTACGGATTGTGAAAAAGATTTAGAAGTTCTGGTTATTAGTAGTCTAAAACCAAGGCAACAGTGCATTAGTGTTCGAAATAAAGCTAACAGAATCCTTGGCTTCATAGCAAGAAGTATAAATAATAGAAGTGCTCAGGTTGCTTTTCAAGTCAATACATCTTTGGTTAGGCCTCATTTAGATTATGCTTCACGGTTTTGGTCACCGTATTACAGAATGGATATAAATGCACTGGAAAACGTACAAAGGAGGATGACAAAGTCGATCCCATGTATCAGAAATCTTCCCTATGAGGATAGACTGAGGGCCTTGAATCTGCACTCTCTAGAAAGGCATAGAATTAGAGGGAATATGATTAAGGTGTATAAATGGAAAACAGGTATTAATAAAGGGGATGTAAATAGCGTGTTAAAAATATCTAACGTAGACAGGACTCGCAGCAATGGCTTTAAATTGGAAAAGTTCAGATTCAGGAAGGACATAGGAAAGCACTGGTTTAGTAATAGAGTTGTGGATGAGTGGAACAAACTCCCGAGTACAGTTTGAGGCTAAAACGTTGTGTAGTTTTAAAAATAGTTAGATAAATACATGAGCGGGTGTGGGTGGGTGTGAGTTGGACCTGACTAGCTTTGTGCTGCTGGGTCTGGTGCCGTGCTCCTTCCTTGAGTGGAGGGACCAGACTGAGTGGGTGATTGGGCTAATCCGGGGGGGACATAGACCTGCTCCACATGGGTCAGTAGGCCTGTTGCAGTGCTCTTCTTTTATGTTCTTATATATATATAATTATATATATATATATATATAAATATATATTATATATTATATATATATATAATATATATATATATATTTTATATATATATAAGGGAGGTACCTCTTGAACTGTCCTGGGACCCTCATCATAAGAGAAAAGAATAAACTTGCTTCAGGGAAAGCTCAAGGAGCGTGATAGCGAAATAATTTCTATTATATTTTTGGTCCAATTTCAATGAAAAATTTACTGTGATTTAAGCAGCGTTTGAAAGCCTATCACACTGTGTTTGTAGTGACTTATTGTGCTTAAAAGCGAGATAGAAAAAAAAATTAAAAAAAAAATAGTGCCTTATCCTACGTGGCATAAAACTCTCCCCTTTTCATTCACAATTGGTAAGACATACAATGCATCCTACGTTGACATCACTGAAAGATAAGAGTAGATAATCTTGGCACCAACCTATTATGAGTGAAAATGTCAATAGATTGCATAATAAATTTTTTATTTATTTTTTTTTTGTGAGGAAAAAAATTCAATAAAAGCAAAGCGTAAAAAATATCGCAAAAAACCCCTTTACATGTCTAGTAGATTCATCATTACCTCAATAACCATGTGGTAAAATCATGAACACCCCTACAAATACTTTTTGCCAAAAATGAAAATAATGTCAATAACTTATTCCTGATATACAATAGTATTACGTTTCTGTAAAACACTACGGTCACAGAGGCACGCCACATTTCAGAATGTTAAGACACACCTCAACACATTTGACAAACACACAGGCGACTGGAGCTATTATCATCATCCTGAAATTTGAATGGAGATTTCCAAGAAATTGCAATGTAGTGTATTTAGAAGGGAAAAAATTCATAAAACTCGTAATTTTTGGAGTAAAAAAAATAACACGGAATTGCCATCAATGTCCTTTTTTGATGAAAGTAAGATCAAAAAAATAACATCTTTTTGGAAAAACCATACTTAGAAATATGAAAGAAACAAGCTATTTACAATCAACATGTACCAAAAATAAGGCACTAATTTTTTGTGCAGAAAATACATCTTTTTAACCATAATTTTATTCAATTTTTTCTTTTTTAATTCTACTCCTGAAACTATTCGAGCACTCCTCAAGGTTCTCCCACCTGAAGCGTTTGAAAATTGTTTTTTCTCCTACTACCAACCTCCCCTAAAATTTATATATACTTTATTTAAAAAGACAAAATACATTGACAAAAATACAACTGACAAAAATAACAGATGACAAAAATACAATAGGGAGTAATAACACATAGACAACCTCAGAGCTACATCTCGAAACTTCGTCAGCTCCCCGGCGGTGGGCCACGTCCCAAATGTTGCAGGCATTTCCCTTCCTCCTCTGGATTCGCAAAAAAAACACTGAGTCCTGAAAGAGGAAGCTGGCCACCCTGTGGTCCCTTGGTTTCTATTATGAGTTTTTCACCCCGCTCCTTTGAGGAACTTTAGAGCACACTTTTCCCCATGCTCAAAGGGTCTCAGACCCTATTGGGATGAAGTTGTTAGAAAGGGGAAGGCCTTAATATTTGCGGGTATTCCTGGGTCTCCCTGTGGCTGCTTGATCTACCCCCCTTTCTTGATTATGCCCAGGTAAATTTCCATCAGATACTGAATACAATAGAGAATTTTTGGTACAATAGATCAAAGTAAAAAGGAAAGCATGAGTCCATCACAACCATAATGAGTTTGACAGAAAGATTAACATGGTATATAACCACGCGAGGACAATTGTGCAAATCCACTGTCCTTCTATTGCAAAGAAAGCATAGCGCGACGCATCGCTCCTTTAATTAAGCTAAAGGCGAATGGCAACTAAGTTTTAAATGTACGGGAAATAATGTTCGGCGGTATATTCGTGTAACTGTATTCAACCAAAATTGTAATCATTCATGAAGGTACTTTCTTTCCATATGGTTAACCATGTAAGTACCGTGACCTGTAACATGTCATTACCGTGTCCCTGTAAAACATATCTGTACCGTGTCCTGAACATATCTGTACCGTGTCCTGTAACATGTCAGGTACCGCGTCCTTAACATGTCTAGTACCGTGTCCTGTAACATTTCTGTCCCCGTGATCTGTAACATTCCTGTACCGTGATCTGTAACATTCTGTACCGTGTCCTGCAAACATGTCTTTGGCCGTTGAGCTGTAACATGTCTGTACCGTGTCCTGTAACATGTCTGTACTGTGCCCGAAAAAAATACATAACATCTACCTATTGCGACCGATTCTATAACGTGAGAGACCACTCTCCCTCTTCCAGTTATATTACTCGGCATTGGCAATTTTGGATGGTTGAGTACCATAATAAAGAGAATTGGGCAGGTGCTGTTCTGCATAATCTGCATCAACAGTCAGGTAATCACCTTGACCTGACATCACTCCTAAAATATTAATCATTCCAGTCTGTTTTCCTTTGTGATTGAAAAACTTTTTTTACATTCCATGTAAATACGGTACGCTGCATTTCAGATGTCTTCCTCTTCCTAAATGATCTATGTCTCTGCAAATTAAACTCGTCAGTGATATTTATGAAATAAGTACTAAATAATTTAAAAAATAATAACTGAATCGCTGGGTAAACGATGTCAAGGAGGTCTAGCAAAGCACTTTCAATTCACCTCTAAATTCCTGATTATAAAAATTTAGTCTATGAAAACTACAAGGTCAACAAGGTTTGTAAACGGAAATGATTAATCAAAAACTTGGAACATAAAATCTGCAACAAAACGCCCATCAGTATATTAAGCCACACGTAATTTAATACGAACATTAAACTACTAATAAATAGAGACACAGAACATAACCGGAAATAATAATTTTGATCAACCAGTCACGCATCTCCGTTACATTAATTCATTCATGAAAATAGTCGTACTCCTCCTGTTGTACTATGTCTGGGTTGCCATATATCAATCTCCCCCTGCAGAGTGTGTCAGGAAACTTTCATCCCCAACTATACAATCCTAAGGACTAGCAGACAGACCATGAATCGTTTCCTTTAAAATGAATGGGATAGTAGACAAAGAGGAAGAATTTTTAGAATTAATGAAAATAAGTCTGATGTATTCCGTGCAAAGTTGAATGACATAATTTGCAAATATTCTTGAAAGAGTTAGATTACATAGAAGGAGGGTAAAATTGCAGGAACTAGGAGGGTTTGTAAGGGTAAATATTGTAGGTAGAGTGTTTAACAGCGAAGGATGGAAGTGAACAATTAATATAAGGTTATGGAACGACTTGTTTGGCATTTATGGATTTACTGAAGAAGAGGCCACTTGACTTGATAAACTGGGAAAGGCAATGTGACAGATATTGTAAATGTATGGAATAAAGAGAAGGTTGTTTAGAACCATCAAGAATTTTATGCAGATAGTGTGGGCATCAGGAGAGAGAGGGACTATTTTCCAGAAAAAAAGTAGGACTCAGACTCAGCTGTGTAATGTCCACAAGGTGGTTTAAAGCATGTTTGTAGAGGAATGTGTTAGAAGCGAATACTAGATTTCAGGGAAAAAGTGTGGGAATTTAAAGATAAATCATCTTATACAAGTCTGTGTTTGTAATTTTTAGAAGATTGTGATAGTTGATATGATTAAGGAGCATATGATAAATGAAGGAAAATTAAAAGAAAATATTGAAAACAGATAGGGACAGAATAACTAGAAATCTAGTCAAACTAAAAAATGATATCAGATTGGAAGAAGGTAAGACATGAGGAACTGAATGTATTCATGTATTTGGAAGTGAACATGTTCGTGGTAATGGGTCCTTTTGAAAAGACAGAGTGAGCCATAGAATAGGTGATGGGAAAATAGTAAGGTGGAGTGTTTGAGGCAATATATGTAAACAAGAAGTTTTTATTCCCTAAGCAAATAAGATAATGTACCTGAGCACAGAGAAACAAACACTTTTATTATATAGGTATATAAGACATAGGTTTTTTTAAATATTACAATAAGGGTGGAGGACTAGAGATGTCCATGGTGATCCAGCAGTGGGTTGGTGAATATTTGCAGAAAATTCGGAGCACAGAATTAGAAGACGGTGTTCCTACGAATCAAACGTGATAATTCAAGAGCGCTGAGGAGACGGGTTGATGAGGAGTTCCTGGAAGTTTAGAAAGGATGGAAAAAATAGTGATGCTGAATAAAAGAGAATAAAGAGCAAGGTGAGAACTCAGAAAAATGGTCGTATCCAGGAATGATGGAGAGAGTGAGGGTAGAGGAGTTTTCACTGATGGAGGTTTTAAGCAACACATATAACAGGCTATTGTGAGTGCGTTAGATCGGAGGTGAATGTAGACTACTGGTTTTTGACATAACGTGTAACTGTGACAGTGATTAAAGTAACATTTTCTGAAAACATTCAGGTGAAATCGAATATCAAGAGTTGAGTCCTGAAGGAGGGAGGATCATATGAAATGGGATGTCCTCCACATCTTCTGGGTAAAGACAGATATTAAATTAAATATGAATGAATGTGTTCCTTTTCTCTTCATCATCCCAACCTGGGGGAGGGGGGGGGGGAGAAAAACCGTGTGATTAAAAAATCAAAGGATGTAAATAGCTTTGTCGTTCTCTGTAAATTATAATATCGACTTTACTCGTTGCCTTTATCAAAACAACATGTCAATAGTTTTAAAATCAATCCTGAGAATTCAGGAGATTTATGTCTAAAGGGAAGAGGCAAAAACTCGTAAGGGTAATTCTGGTCCTGCGAACGTAATACTCAGCTTGAATCCAGTGTTTGTCCCAGCAATCAAGCACCGTCGTTCGTAAAAGACAAGGACTCGAGAAACACGAAGTAATAAAGTTATCAACTCAGTCCACTAACTGTTTGACAGAATACCATACAATAGACCAAGTTATCCCGGTGATAGTCTTTAAGTACAGCAAGCAACAAATGTTTGCTCAGTATTACTTTTACGATGCTAATGCTAGTTTTAATTCACTTAGAACCTGTTGGAGATTTCGCATCGAACAACACCCTGAGAATAACACTCTACTCAACATTTCGATAAATTTTATTTCTAGATATCTTTAATCCCCCATAATACACCAAAACCATCTGGATGTCTTTAATAGCTTAAAACATATAAAAATTATATCTCTCTCCAGAAAAGCTAACATGCGGAAAGTCAGCTGTGTATTGCAGATACAGGCATTCACTTCTGGGTCCGGAATCAGCAATGATCTTGATGAAGAACGACCTGATGTAGTGTGTTTTTTGCTGCACTCATAAAAAGCGACGCTTGAGTCAGCGGTCTTGGGTCAGCGTGTGTTGGTCCTAGGTATAATCAACGCCTTTAAACTTCAGTTATCGCTGGACCGGGTTCACCTCATCGCACTCCTTCATCAATGCTACAGTTCACCCACCCTCTTATGATGGTTTTGACTTATTAAATTACGGTTGCTTCAGGATCACTGGGTTCAACTTGTGTACTGGGATAAGACATGCTATTCTATCTCTCACCACTATCTGGGTTAAACATTTTGTGTAGGACCTCGAGCTAGCACAGACCTCCTATCAGACAGATGAATGGTTCAGCTCATATGACTTGGCTCACTAACAGCACACTTAATGGGTCAGCGTGTGTTTTGGATACACTACCTCAAAGCTTTTACTTCAGTGTATCCGTGACACACTAATATAGCTTGTTTCACTGAACAATTAGACAGTGTATTGATGGACTCACTAGCACACTAAGTTCAACGGTGTTAGACTTAATGACATAACAACATACTTTAGCTGACGATTAAGAAGCTTGCTTTTTTACTGATAAAAGAGTGGCATAGAGAAGTGTGAGTGATTAATGGAGGGTTTTTATTTGCTGGAACACGCTAGAGCAATAATACAAATAAGGAGTGTTATACCCATAGGTGGGCTCATTTAGCGGGGGCAAATGGCAGAAAATTAGGCTTTCATCAAGGAAGGA
Organism: Cherax quadricarinatus; assembly: GCF_026875155.1. Lineage (NCBI taxonomy): Eukaryota > Metazoa > Arthropoda > Malacostraca > Decapoda > Parastacidae > Cherax > Cherax quadricarinatus. The sequence continues at coordinate 7,867 of NW_026464328.1, forward strand.
GATGGATAGATCCATTTCTCTAGATCAAGAACAATTTACCTGAGCTTCAATTAGAACAAAATCGTCTAGAAAGAGCTAAAGTAATTTGGATTAGAAAAATTGAAGATTCCAAACGTAATGAGTAAGGATTATATGGGAAAACCTGAGTTCAGGAAAAAAAAACAAAAAAAATGGTTCGATTAGAAAGGCAACTATAATAGTTGATATTCATCAAAGAGGTCGCTTCCTCTACTCGTTTCAAATCTTTCCCGTCCTGTCTTCAGTGTGTGCTAAAATCCCCATGTCAGAGTGACATAACAAGTGAACATGGACAACTTGTGTAATACGACTCGCCTTATCTCGAATCGAATCGCGACGCCCTTGGGGTGGATCCGATCACTCCACATTCCAATACAGATTACATTTGAAGGCTTGCATCCAACTGACCATTATACTGAAGAAAAAAGAAACAAAAAATGAAGCGTTCGAGCATATGAAGAATATATATATATAATATATATATATATAAATATATAAATAAATATATATATATAATATATATATATGATTACTCGTAATATTATATATATATATATATATATATAGTATAAATAATATTATAGTAATATATATATATTACCATTATATATATATATATAGTTATATATATATATCTTATATATATATATATATATATGTCGTGCCCAAATATGTAAATCTAGTCAATTGACAAGACTCATTTAAAATTAAGTCCTTTCTGAAATTTTCATTTAATACGTTTTAAAGATATAATTTTTTTCATTATAGTAAATGTAAAAATTTTTAATTTTGCAACCAAAAGAATCTTAGAAAAACATACCTAATCTTATTATAACAAAGCAATTATTTTAGCCTAAACCCAACTAAATATATTTTGTTTTTAGTTTACAGTAATTTAATACTAAACAAACACAATTGAAATATATTTATTTCGTTAGGTTCAGATGATTTTGCGAAGATTATTACTGCATACACAAATTTCACTTATCCTATATGCAAGCATGAGCGTTGTATTAAGCCAAGATAGCAAGTTCTTACCTATTCGGGCACGACATATGTCATATATATATTTATATAATATATATATATATATATAAATATATATATATAGTATATTATATATATATAATTGATATATATAATTTATATATAATATATATATATATATATATATATATATATATATATATATATATATATATATATGATATATATATATAATATATATATGTAATATATATATATATATATATAATAATATTCTGATATATATATATAGTATGAGGGATATATAATATATATATATAAATATATATATATAAATATAATAATTATATATATATATAATATAAGTATTATGTATATATATATAAATATAGTATATATTAATATATATAATATATATATGGGTAAATATATATATATATATATATAAAATAATATAAATATATATATATATACTATATATATATATAATAGTATATATATGTAAATATATATATATATGATATAATATATCTATATATATATATAATATATATATAAATATATATATATATAAATATATATATATGATATGGCAATAGATCACATAAACAGGTGATTTCAGAATATGGCAAAACAACCACCCTCTGAAAGAATAGATAAATTCCAAGCGCTCGTGATAAAATGTGAGTAGTCACGAATAGCGCGCTTGAATTTCTCTATTCTATTCAGAGTGTTGTTTTTTGCATATATATATATTATATATTTATATATATAATATATATAATTATATATAATAATATATATTATATATATATATATATATATTATATATATATAATATATATATATATATATATATATAATCGATTATACCCTTTTGGATCATAATAAGGCAAATCGCAAGTTAGAGAGCATCAACAACTTGCTATTAATCTGGTTAGTTAGCCATGTTTAATAATTTTATAATAATATTAATTGTGAAGCTCAAAACCCATTATGGTTATTCAGTGGGACTGAGTGGAAGACGACTGTGGACTTCCGTCTGTTAAGTGGAAGACAGAGAACTACTTTAGTTATACCTCGTCTAGTTCGCTAGTTGCAAATAGTCCTAATAGAATATGCATAAATGAAAAAAACTTTCAAGACAGTTTTCCAATACATGTGTGTGTGTCTGATTGTGTGTGTGTGTGTGTGTGTGTTGTGTCGTGATGTGTGTGGTGTGTGTTGTGTGTGTTGTGTGTGTGGTGTGTTTGTGTGTGTGTGTGTACTCTCACTTAGTTTACTCACGCTAGTTTTGAGGTAGCAGGGTGGTCGAGTCCTATATATAGTGTGTGTGTTTGTTTCGGTCCTTTCCAAGTTCCGTAAAGAAAACTCTTTAAATCCACTTACAGTCTACTCAGGGCCTGGAAAAGAAAGAGAAGTTCCGCTATGATCACCTAAAATAAACAACTTTTACTATATAGAAAGGGGACAGGAGACCGAGTGGCTCTACACCGTATTAAATGCCCATTTCAGGAGAGTGACATCACACGATTCATGAACAAACTACAGTCTCTTTGAAAATCAAAGAGCAAATGAAGAAATTTTATATGTGGATCCGACAATAAGTGGAGAAAGAACACTTTTTTTACAGTCAGGCAATTTATTAAGGAAATGTTTAGGCCACGAGTTTACTTCTACAGTCCCTAATACAGTGTGATGAATGGTTTGGAAAACCGAAACGTTGAAGAATTGATACATTTATCCAACATATGGGAATCTTTATAAGGACTGAAGAAGGCCACTCGTGGCGAATACGTTTCCTTTCAATAATATCCTGAAATATAACAAAAGTGTCTTTTTCCAAAAAGAACAAATATAGTTAGAGTAATTCTATCCGGCAAACATTGTAGAGCTTGGACACTTGACTATATAAATTGTCTTTAAAAGCATCAAACAATATCATTATAAATATGAAATTAACAAATATATTGCAAAAGTAAAAAAAAAATGTGCTACTCTTTCTCAAAAAACATTGTCACTGCTTTTATCTGCCATTCTTTGTTATATCCCCATGAATGGATAAACGTGTATGAAATATGGGTTTCTGACACCATTTCTTGATTCTCATTATCTGGCAGTCAATAAAAAGGTAAAAAAAAAAAAAAACAAAGACAAGACGAACAAGCTCAACACTGCATGATTGTTCCAGCAGATCAAGGAGACGCCCCGGCTCATGGAGAAAGAATACATCGAAGATACTCTAGGAGGTGGGTAAAAAAATTCGTGCTGTTTGTATCATGGGTACGCTCCCACACTGATTACTTTGCAGTGTATGGTTATTATACGCAGTTGTATGACAAACATCCACCAAGCCCTTAAGTTTTTTAATATCCCAATAATCATTATAACCACAACATATGTTTTGAAATGTTGTGTACCAAATTACGTAAGCATACACATTAGTTTTACTTAGTAAAAAAAATGGGCTAAGCCAGAGAACCGGAGAGAATTCAAACGGCCTCAGGAAGAAATTAAAAATTTTTTCCCCCAGTCATCCTCGTTCTATCTACACTGAGGACACTCGGTCCTCGTGTAGATATATATAGTATATATATATATATATATATATATATAATATATATAATAAAATATATATATATATATATATATATTATTTATTATTATTATCACACTGGCCGATTCCCACCAAAGGCAGGGTGGCCCGAAAAAGAAAAAACTTTCACCATCATTCACTCCAACACTGTCTTGCCAGAAGGGTGCTTTACACTACAGTTTTTAAACTGCAACATTAACACCCCTCCTTCAGAGTGCAGGCACTGTACTTCCCATCTCCAGGACTCAAATCCGGCCTGCCGGTTTCCCTGAATCCCTTCATAAATGTTACTTTTCTCACACTCCAACAGCACGTCAAGTATTAAAAACCATTTGTCTCCATTCACTCCTATCAAACACGCTCATGCATGCCTGCTGGAAGTCCAAGCCCTTCGCACACAAAACCTCCTTTACCCCTCCCTCCAACCTTTCCTAGGCCGACCCCTACCCCGCCTTCCTTCCACTACAGACTGATACACTCTTGAAGTCATTCTGTTTCGCTCCATCTCTCTACATGTCCGAACCACCTCAACAACCCTTTCCCTCAGCCCTCGGGACAACAGTTTTGGTAATCCCGCACCTCCTCCTAACTTCCAAACTACGAATTCCCTGCATTAATTCACACCACACATTGCCCTCAGACATGACATCTCCACTGCCTGCAGCCTTCTCCTCGCTGCAACATTCATCACCCACGCTTCACACCCAAAATAAGAGCATTGGTAAAACTATACTCTCATACATTTTCCCTTTTTGCCTCCAAGACAAAGTTCTTTGTCTCCACAGACTCCTAAGTGCACCACTCACTCTTTTTCCCTCATCAATTCTATGATTCATCTCATCTTTCATAGACCCATCCGCTGACACGTTCCACCCCAAATATCTGAATACTTTTCACCTCCTCCATACTCTCTCCCTCCAATCTGATATTCAATCTTTCATCACCTAATCTTTTGTTATCCTCATAACCTTACTCTTTCCTGTATTCCCCTTTTAATTTTCTTCTTTTGCACCCCTACCAAATTCATCCACCAATCTCTCAACTTCTCTTCAGAATCTCCCAAGAGCACAGTGTCATCAGCAAAAGCAGCTGTGACAACTCCCACTTTGTGTGTGATTCTTTATCTTTTAACTCCAGGGCCTCTTGCCCAAGACCCTCGCATTTCCTTCTCTTACAACCCCATCTATAAATATATTAAACAACCACGGTGACATCACACATCCTTTTCTAATGCCTACTTTTTTCTGGAAAAATTTCCCTCTTTTCCCACATACTCTAACTTGAGCCTTTACTATCCTCGTAAAACTCTTCACTGCTTTCAGTAACCTACCTCCACACCATACACTTGCAACATCTGCCACATTGCCCCCCCTATCCACCCTGTCAAACGCCTTTTCCAAATCCATAAATGCCACAAAGACCTCTTTAGCCTTATCTAAATACTGTTCACTTATATGTTTCACTGTAAACACCTGGTCCACACACCCCCTACGTTTTTTATCTGCTATCCTATTCTCCGTCTTACTCTTAATTCTTTCAATTATAACTCTACCATACACTTTACCAGGGACACTCAACAGACTTATCCCCCTATAATTTTTGCACTCTCTTTATCCCCTTTTCCTTTATACAAAGGAACTATGCATGCTCTCTGCCAAATCCCTAGGTACCTTACCCTCTTCCATACATTTATTAAATAATTGCACCAACCACTCCAAAACTATATCCCCACCTGCTTTTAACATTTCTATCTTTATCCCATCAATCCCGGCTGCCTTACCCCCTTTCATTTTCCCTACCGCCTCACGAACTTCCCCCACAACTCACAACTGGCTCTTCCTCACTCCTAAAAGATGTTATTCCCCCTTTGCCCTATACACAAAATTTCACAGCTTCCCTATCTTCATCAACATTTAACAATTCCTCAAAATATTCCCTCCATCTTCCCAAACCTCTAACTCTCCATTTAATAACTCTCCTCTCCTATTTTAACTGACAAATCCATTTGTTTCTCTAGGCTTTCTTAACTTGTTAATCTCACTCCAAAACTTTTTCTATTTTCAACAAAATTTGTTGATAACATCTCACCCACTCTCTCTTTTGCTCTCTTTTACATTGTTTCCCACCACTCTCTTAACCTCTCTCTTTTTCTCCATATACCCTCCCTCCTTGCATCACTTCTACTTTGTAAAAACTTCTCATATGCTACTTTTCTCCTTACTACTCTCTTTACATCATCATTCCACCAATCGCTCCTCTTCCCTCCTGCACCCACTTTCCTGTAACCACCAACTTCTGCTGAACACTCTAACACTACATTTTTAATCCTACCCCATACCTCTTCGACCCCATTGCCTATGCTCTCATTTGCCCAACTATCCTCCAATAGCTGTTTTTATCTTACCCTAACTGCCTCCTCTTTTAGTTTATAAACCTTCACCTCTCTCTTCATGATGCTTCATTCTCCTTGTATCCCATCTACCTTTTACTCTCAGTGTAGCTACAACAAAAAAGTGATCTGAATAAACTGTGGCCCCCTATAAACATGTACACCTGAAGTTTACTCAGCAGTCTTTTATCTACCAATACATAATCCAACAAACTACTGTCAATTTTGCCTACATCATATCTTGTATACTTATTTATCCTCTTTTTCTTAAAATATGTATTACCTATAACTAAAACCCCTTTCTATACAAAGTTCAATCAAAGGGCTCCCATTTATCATTTTCACCTGGGACCCCCAAGCTTTCCTAAACCCCACCCTCTCTAAAAGTTTCTCCTACTTTAGCATTCAGGTCCCCTAAACCCCAATTACTCTCTCACTTTGGTTCAAAGGCTCCTATACATTCACTTAACATCTCCCAAAATCTCTCTCCCCTCCTCTGCATTCCTCCTTCTCCAGGTGCATACACGCTTATTGACCCACTTCTCGCATCCAAACCCTTTTCTTTTAAACCCCATAATTCTTGAATTTACACATTCATATTTTCTTTTCTCCTTCCATAACTGATCATTAACATTACTGCTACCCCTTCCTTTGCTCTAACTCTCTCCCGATATTCCAGATTTAATCCCATTTATTTCCCCCCACTGAAACTCCCTACCCCCTTCCTTTTTTTCGCTTTGAGCCAGGACACCCCAAATTTCTTTTATTTATAACACACAACATCTGTTTTTGTCATCCCACTACATCCCGCACTTTAAACATCCCAAAAATTTTT
>NW_026464329.1:0-14571 GCF_026875155.1 Cherax quadricarinatus
ACCCCTGTTCCCAAGAAGCAACCCACAATTTTTTTCTATGCTGTCTGCATGGTCCTGGAAACACATTACCCCCAAGGCTTTGTCATTAAGCCTCAAGCAAATGAGGATATTGAAATGGTCCTTTCAGAACTCTGAGGGTTAAATTTGTTTCTGAAGTGACTTCAAGCACCTTTCAAAAAGTGCGTTGGTGTAGAGTTTCTGAAGTATGGGTGTGTGTGGGGAAACACTCAGGTTGTAGCACTTGGGTTGAAAACAGTAAATGTTTTAAAAGACATTTTCATCATAAAGTTACAAATAAAGACAGTGGATCAGGTCAGCTAACAAAGGAAGACAGCAGAGGGCAGCAAGAGACTAGCTCCCTTAGGTTTACTATACTAATAACAGGATGTTAAGAAATAAGATAGATGAGGTAAGATTAATTGCAAGTGCAGGAAGCATAGATATTATTGCTATGACAGAGACCTGGCTCAATCTGAAAGATAGAGAAATGCCTTCTGAATGCCACATACAAGGCTTTAAATTATTCCACACTGATAGGCCAATAGGAAGGGTGGTGGAGAAGAATGTGTCAGAGACAATTTAAATTGTTGTTAGACAAGATATAAAATTAGAAGCGTCAGCCACTGAAATCTGTTTGGTTACACTTAAAGGATCACTTGGACAATGAAATATGGATCCCGGGTTACAGCCTATACAGGTGCAACAGAGTGAACAGGCAAAAGGGGATGGGGGGCGGGGGGGTTTGGCCTGTATACCAGAGTCACTTATATGCTCAGAACTAATAAATTCCTCAAATGACGTAGTTGAAGTTTTAGCAGTAATGATCGAGAACCAAAATTTGGTCATTGTAGTTGTATACAAGCTTCCAGATGCAATGTCCCAACAATTCCAGGAACAGCTTTTGAAAATTGACAACTGTCTGGAAAATCTTCCGGCTCCTGCCCCAACATCTTGCTTCTGGGGGATTTCAACTTAAGGCACCTAAATGGAGGAATATAGCAAATAATGTTGTTGCAGAGATAACACCAGGAGGCAGCTCAGATGAAAACACACACACACGAGCTTTTAAATCTCTGCACCAAATTCACCTTGAACCAACAAATAATAGAGCCTACAAGATTGGAGAATACACTGGACCTCATCTTCACTAACAGTGATGATCTGATACGAAATGTCACCATATCAAAAACAATATACAGTGGACCCCGGTTAACGATTTTTTTTTTTCGCTCCAGAAGTATGTTCAGGTGCCAGTACTGACCGAATTTGTTCCCATAAGGAATATTGTGAAGTAGATTAGTCCATTTCAGACCCCCAAACATACACGTACAAACGCACTTACATAAATACACTTACATAATTGGTCGCATTCGGAGGTGATCGTTATGCGGGGGTCCACTGTATACAGTGGACCCTCGATAACGGCGGCATCGGCTAACACCAAAATCAGATAGCGGCATGCTCTTGTGTCAAATATTGGCTCGGCTAATGCCCAAGAAACTCGTTAAGGACATTCATCTCGAACGTGTCCACGTGGCCTGAGCCCATGTAAAGCCAGTGTGCCATTGTTTACAAGCTAGGAAGTAGGATTCTACGGTACATGGGATATATTTTGTATTATTCCATCGTTCATAGTGCTTGTAACTGCTAAATAAGCCACATGGGCCCAAAGAAAGCTTCGCGTGTCAGCCCTGTGGTAAAGAAGGAAAGAAGCACAATAGAATTCAAGAAAAAACTTGTAGCAAAGTACCAAAGTGGAGGAGGAAGAGAGAGGGAAGAATGTGCCTTCTGCAGTGATTCAGTGATTCTACGATATGTACGATACTAAAGCAGCAGGTATCGATAAAGGCTATTGTGCCAGCCAACGATAGAGCATAGAATTAACAGTGTAGCAAGTAAAGCGAATAAGCGATAGACAAACGACACGAAAGTAAACTCTCCAATGTTGTGGATGTGTTTCGGGCCAATGAACATTCGCCGGCTTGCTATCTTCCACTGCCCTAAATCTCTGCCAGCATTTCCTCCATCAAACTAATTAAACTAACATCTCCTCTAAGGTAAGTGTAAATATAAAAGCGTAAGTATAAAAGTAAATATGTGTAAATATAAAAGGGCCCAAATGGAAATACGTAAGTCACTCTGACTTTTTTGGGTTATCCTCGGTACTTTACACATATGCTGCTATGTATGATAATCTATGTACGTAACTGTATTTGTGTATATCTAAATAAACTAACTAACTTATTAAAATGTAAATATTTCTTATTTATAAAATGTAAATGTTTCTTATTTATAAATTAAAATGTAAATATTTCTTATTTATAAATTACACACAGTGTTTAACCCGTAAAAGGTCCAAACGTGTATATACGTTCCTACCGCTAGTGCCCCAAACGTAAATATACGTTTTATTTTTTCTGCCTCCAAATTTGGCACGATTGGCCTGAGATGCCTGGTCAGCATAGAATGGGTCTTAACACTCGGTGTGCACCATATTAAAAAAAATCTGGGACCACTTAGTACCTTGTGGGAGCGCCAGTTATACTGAGCAGCAGCTGGAGCAAACAGTGTGGCAAACACCAAGGATTCACTGATGTAATGTCATACTAACACTCCCCTTTTAAGAGGAAACTGATGTTAACTGCAAGTTTAGGGTCTGCCTATCTGTCTCTGTCTATTTCTATCTCTGTCTGTCTCTGTCTATTTGTCTCTGTCTATCTGTCTCTGTCTATCTTTCTCACAGGTACACACAAATACAATTATACATAGTGTAAATTACCTAGGATAACCTAAAAAATCCGAAGTGCTATACTGTGCTTGTAGATATAATGCATAAGAATACCTGTTGGTTCACAGTGGCTCTCTGAGACAGACAGAGAGACAAGCAGAGAGATGGAAAGAGACAAGCAGACAGAGAAATAAGACAGACAAATAATCAGAGATATGAGCTCATCAAATGTCATCCCTTATCTCTGCATCCTCGCTGGAGCCCATCAAATGTCATCTCATATCTGATCTTATCACTGCCCTCCCGGATACTTGTCACTGAACACTTGTCTTGTACATTGCTTCAAGGGAATTTCTTCCTTCTTCCTCCTCCTCTCCTCCCTTCTTCTATACTCCCATGTATCGAAAACATTGCTGGGACCTATAAATACTTTGTATATATTACTAGACAATAGTAAATGACCAAGGCAGGTGTAAATGTCCACCTGTCAATGTGTTGGTGACAATTTGAGTACAATTTCAGTGCCTAATATTAGGGTCAGAACAAAGATTGGTTATGAAATGACAAGAACTACAATAAATTGTAATTACATGTATCAGAACATAAAAATTATATAAAATAATATAAAAATGAGAAAAAATGGTATATCGGCAACACTTCTGCAAGCGGCAGGACTCTATGTTGCTGTGAGGTGAGCATTAAGTGCCAACTTTGCAGCCTCATATCTCAGTAAGTACTGACCCTAATTTTTTTTTAATCCTATAACACTTAGAAAAATGTACTCTTTATTTTCATTAACCCTTTCAGGGTCCGTCCCGTAGATCTACGGCTGGTCGGTGAGTGTCCAAACCGTAGATCTACGCCAAAATTCTAGCGCCGTCAAATTTAGCGCGAAAGCGCTCATAGGCCTACATATGAGAGAATGGTCTGCGCGGTGGGTGTGCGCCGAACAAAAAATCTAGGCGCCTGCATAGCATTGTGGGAACGCCGGCTCAGTCACCCTTGTTCACCATGTCTCGTCGCAAGTCAGCTCTGACTCCCCGGAAAATTGGGACTCTCCTCTTCCTGTCTGATAGTTCTGACACTGATGGAAGTGGAAATGAAGACGAATTCACGGCTTTGATGAGTTAGTGACCGGAAAATGATTACCAGATATCGATAATAGTGCAGAAAACCCCGACGATCCTCGACCTTCTACCTCTGGGGGGGGCACTCGTGACTCACGGTCGGTTGTTCCTAAACGTAAGAGAAAACCCTAATATTTTCCCCGTGGCCTGGCCTCTGACTTCAGTAATGACGATGATTCTGACGTGGATTGTGGATTTTATTGCGCTCGACGATCATTCGAGTAGTGATAGTGAGGAAACATATTCACCAGTGAAGCGTCGGTATGTGCGCCGCCGCAATGCGCTCGGGTAGTGTACCCTATGCTTATGCCCAGGGGACGGAGTACATCCCGTAGTACATCCCGGAGTACATCCCGTGGCCCTACACCCTTTTTTAGGTAGTGATAGTGAGGATGATGTGGCTACACTTGGCATGGATGGGCCACAGACATCATTGGATGGTGTTAGTGGGGCTGTGGGGGTAGTGGAAACCGCCATGCGTGACTCGCTGTGCCACGCGGGAACCCACGCTGCTGACTCGTCAGTTCAAGGACAAAGCGGAGCGTCACCCACCAGCCCGCCACAACCACCCTTTACAACCACCTATGATGTCCAGTATCCACCAGCAAACCGTATCTGGGATTGGCAGCAAAATCCCAATTTTGTTCCCACCCTCACCACTTTGATGACTCGCAAAGTGGAATTCTACCTACCTGTCCCCTTGGAACCACGGCCAATGAACTGGAATTCTTTGAATTATTCTTTGACCAGCCATTGATGGAAAACTATTGTCAGGGAAAGTAATAAGTTTTTTTCAGTACACCAGGGCCAAATACGATCTTATCACCACAGTCAAGACTACACGGGTGGAAAGAGACGACTGTTGCAGAAATGTATTTTGCTTTTTGCAACAATAATGCTTATGCCTCACGTCTATAAGCATAATAAAAAAAGCATACGGGTCCACGGGATCGGCTAATTTGTCCCCCATCCTTCAGTGAAATAATACCAGTGAACAGGTTTATCTTACTCTTACTATGTTGCACTTCTCTGACAAAACCAGGCCTGACAGAAGTGACAGGTTTACAAGATTAGAAAATTTTCCATGTATCTCAAACAAAATTTTCAGGATATACTTTTTTCCATTCAAGAATCTTGTAATTGACGAGTCTTTGATTTTGTTCAAAGGTAGACTGTCATTCAAGCAGTATATACCGAGCAAGAGGAACCGCTTTGGTATAAAATTGTTTTTTACTCTGTGATTGTGACAGTGGCCTGGTGTTGGATATTGTTGTATACACGGTAGTAAAACAATGAAAGATACCAAAAGTTATTGGGTATATCAGGTGACGTAGTGAGAAACATGATGCACCTTATCTTGGTAAGGGCCATACATTATATACCGATAACTGGTAAAACAAGCCCATTACTCAGTGATTTCATGCGAGTGAACAAGACAGATGTGTGTGGCACAGTGCTTCTAATCCCTAAACATATGCCCAGGCTCAACGCAGGTGTTCGTGGTGATGACGTGCAGGTGTTTACTGCCAATGACATCATGGCATTACGGTGGCATGACAAACGAGATGTCACATTGTTGACAACCATTCACCGTAATGAAATGCAAGACAGTGGCAAAGTTGATCCGAGGGGACTAATGAACGTATTCAAAAACCAGTGACAGTGATTGATTATACACAAAACATGCGCTTGGTTGACAAGTGTGACATGCAGATTGGTTTTGTTGACTGTGTTCGTAAGAGTTACAAGTGGTACAATGAAACTTTTTTTCCATCTCAAAGGACATTTCAATGCTGAATGCATATAATATGTACCAAATAAAGACTGGGAACAGACCACCGTATGGTGAATTTTGTTTGTCTGTTGTCAGACAAAATCATTTAAAGAAGTACCAGGTAACAACACCTGCAATACAACCATGGTCCTCGAATTTCATCACAATATACCCAAGCGTTTTTAGAAGAGAAGGTGATCATTTCATAATACAAGCTTTCCCTTCAACTCAAAAGAAATTTGCTCAGAAAGATGCATTGTCTGTGCACAAACAAAACGACGGCAACAAAGACGCAAAAACACTCGGTTTATGTGTGAGGAATGTAAGGTGCCTCTGTGCATGGTGCCTTGTTTCAAGAGTTATCCCAAGCTCCAGCAGTTCTAAAACCATGTCCAGTGATTGTAAATATGTAAATATATGATAGAACATTAGTATTATACAATATTTGTGCATGTTTATTGTAATAAAAAACAGTGGTAAACAATAATATGATGATAACTTTAGTGCGGTTATTGTGTTCAATACAGTGAGTTTTTATATATATAATAATTATATACAGTATTTGGGCTCTCAGGCCCCCAAAAGTTAGTAGGAAAAAGAAAAAAAATTGGAAAAGAAAAGAAAAAACAACTAAAACAACAAAATAATATAATACGCGTATGTGGAATTCGTCGATGTTGCCGCCACCACATCATTTTCTACAAACTTCTTGGCACTGTATCTCGGTAAGTACTGATCAGATTCTAATTTTTTTTGTTTTATTACCTTCACAAAAATATGCTCTTTAATTCTGTAAGAAAAAATAATTTTTTTTTTTTTCAAAATTTCTTGGACACTGGTGCGTGACTTCAGATTTTGGCCTTGGACCCTGAAAGGGTTAAAAAATTATTTTTTTATTTTTCAAAATATTCAGTGCACTGGGGTAGTGAATGTATATATACTTTTGGGACTGTTTACGGGTTAAGTGTGAATAGAGGTGGTGGGTTCTGCTGCCGCCTCCACCACTACTAATATGTACGGCCTCTCTCATTGGCCTTGATAAACCCAGCACCACCACTACCACCTATTCCTCACATGCATTTTGACATTTTATTCATTCTAGAGTATATATCATTGTCTATGTTATTAATATTGTTTATTATTTCATATTAGATGAATTGATAGATAAATAAGCCGTAGAGATGATATTAGCATCATATTTAAGCGTAATAAACTCACCTTCTTCCTCTTATTTGCCTTCCATACCCCAACAAAGTCAATAAGTAAGTGTTATGTAAATGTTCATTTATCCATTTTATTAGTGCTTTTTATTTATTTGTCATTGTTTTCTGTATGTATATCTATACGTATTTAATCTTTAAAAAAAAAATATTTTTTGTTAATACTTTTTGGGGGTCTGAAACGGATTACGGTGTACCCTCGGGTAACGATTTTAATCCAGTCCAGAGAGCTTGCCCATAACCGATTTTATCGTTAGCCGAATTAATTTTCTCCATAAGAAATAACGAAAATAAAATTAATCCGTTCTAGACACCCAAAGTATTAAAAAAAATTTTTCACATGAAATATACAATTTCCTACCCAGAAAACAATGATACATGAAGAAAAAAATACTACATGAAGAATAGTTGACACTTACATTATTGATGAGTGATGAGATGGGAGGAGTGGAGATGATGGAGGTGTATTATTGTTTGGAAGGGGAATCCCCCTCCATAAGGCCTTAGGGAGCAAGTCCTTTTTTCCAGGGTTACTTCCCTTCTATTTTTAATGCCACTGGAATAACTTGACAGTCACTGGCCCTCTGTTGCACCAAAAATCTGTCCATAGAGCTCTGTTTCTGGCATTCCTTTAAGATTTTCCTGAAATGGGCCACAACATTGTCATTGTATAAGTCACCATTATGGCTTGCAATATTTGTGTCAGGGTGATGTTCATCCGAAAAGGGCTTACACCTTTGTCCAACATTGTGCAAATTTCCTTAACCGTTGAAAAAGGGCAACTTCCTCCATCTCTCCTCTCCTCTGAAAGCAATTTCCCAGTTGTGCTCTTTTGCTGTTGCAGATGCTCTTGCAGCTCATCAATGGTTAGTTCTTCATCGTCGTCCTCCACCAACTCTTCCCCTATCCTCCCCACTAACCTCCAACCCCATGGACTTCCCAATGACACAGTAGATTCCACAACTGGGATAGGCTCCTCAGGGTTAGCCCCAAACCTTCAAAAAACCCTCTCTTGTACACATTGTGGCCACAGTTTCCTCCAAGCAGAGTTCAAAGTCCTGCAAGTCACTCCCTCCCAAGGTTTACCTATAAGGTTTATGCAACTGAGGATACTAAAGTGATCTTTCCAAAACTCCCTTAGGGTCAGTTCAGTGTCTGAGGTCACTTCAAAGCACTTTTGAAACACTGCTTTGGTGTACAGTTTTTTGAAATTTGAAATGACCTGCTGGTCCATGGGCTGGAGGAGAGGAGTGGTGTTAGGAGGCAAAAATTTCACTTTTATGAAACTCGGCTCCTCCCACAATTTGCTCTAGCCCTTCATCGCGCAAGGGGTCCGAAAATTTGAAATTCGAACTGAACTCCCTATGGTGGATAGAGTAACTCAATACAAGGTCACTGATCCCATATAAATTGATTTCTGATGGTTAGTTTTCGAGCAATTGCCAATCTCCGAAGACCGAAAATATTAGGCTGCTCCCGACAAAGGGATTAAAAAATTTTATGTTGCAAACTTGCAATTGTTAATAAAACACACCAAAACAATTTTTTAAATTTAATATACAACAGACAATATAAAAAACATAAATGGAACTTGTATCAAAAACATTTTTTAATTGTTACAAAAAAAATAAAAAGGAAGCAAATACAACAATGCCAAAATTGCAAAGTGATGCAAGTTTCAATCCCTATATTCCTGAGATTCATTGGAAGACCAATGATTCTATATTGCTAAATGGCAAGATGGAAGTCTGAGAAACCCAATTTCTATCAGTCTTTATACACAGATTTACTTAGCAACACTACACCACGAATGACGATGTTACCGTTTTCTTTCGAGTTTCTGCAATACTTGCAAGTAAAAAGCGCCTTTGCCCGCCATTGGGGAAATGCATTAGACTAATGTCTTTCCTAACACTGTCATCAGCATTTCTGTACGTTTTCCCCCTCCCAGGTTTCACTATGCCAACACCATTGGAAGTACATGGGGAATTAGTTGGGTGAAGGTCTTGGAGTTGTTCTTAGGATGCTCCCTCTAAGGTTTTGTCCTTTAGACCTTGCAATTCAGAGATACAATTCCTGAAATACTTCAGTTGCATACACTTTTGCTTTATTGCTCGAGAATCACGGCAATAAAGCAGCCATGCATTCAACAACACAAGATCAAGAAAATAGGGAAATAGCCGCATGTACCAACGTTTTGATTTCATTGGTGTTTTGTAGAGATGCACCAACATGTTGCTTTGTCAATACCTCCCATGTTTGCATTATAGTTCTTGATGACTGCAGGGCACGATATTTGCTCTTTCCTCTTTGTACCCTTGTTATATCTCGTCAACAAGACTCATGAGGCTCGACCCCAATATCATTTTGTCACTAAAAGTCACAACTTTGGTGTCCTTCCATCTTACAACAAGGACACCATCATTGTTGTTGAAGCAAAAATTGCCCCTGACCACACTGTTCCTTTCCATTTGTTTGATAGGCACCAGATGTGGCTTACCACATCTATTGTCACGTACTGTTCCAGTGTATCTGCAGTTATACTTATCTCTTAGTAGCTTGACCAAAGGTATACTTGAAAAGAAATTGTCAGCATAGATTGCTGATGTGTTTGTCTTGTTCATAGTTTGTGCAAGTACCAGAACAATCTTTGTACTTATTGGAAGTTTAGATTCTTCCTGTGGCAGCTGTATGGGATGTGTGTCAAAAGTTGTTGTGCCTTGATACATGAGTATATCATGTATGAGTCCATCTTGACTTGCACGACAAAAAAGTTTGAAACCCCACTTATCTGGTTTGTTTTGATGTACTGCCTTAGGTTTCCAGCAGTTTACCCTTGAAACCAACCATGACTTCATCAATAGATTGCTTGGGTGTAGCTGGAATTTTCAAGCAAGCATTAGTTAGTTCAGTGTAAAGAGGCCTTACTTTGTAGAATCTGTCATTATCCTTTTTTGTGTTGTCATTGAAATGAATATTACTTCTAAGGTACCTAAACCTCTTAGACGCCATGCATCTACAACCTGTGGGATCCTTAAAGCAGCTTTCCAATAGTCTTCGAGGGATGGTAGTGGAGCAATACCCATGAACAACAAAATACCTATGAACCTCAAGATCTCTTCAGAATCGTTGAAAAAGTACTATTTACGTCTTTTGCCTTGCATACAAATTTGTTTGATATGCTATGTTATCTATCAGGGGCTGGAGTAACGAACATACGAAAATACTCATATGGAGACCTAATGCAAGAGGCTTTTATGTTCATATGCCGGCAAAGGATCTTTTTCAATGTCATCTAGGGTCCACTGAGATGAAACTTGAAGAGCAATATTCTCATGGACTCTTCCTCATCCGGGTATTCCTCAATCCTAAAAGTTTTCTTTTTCCTCTTTACTTTCTGCTTTTTGGCTGGCCTTTCTTTCCTTTCTCCTCCTCATCATCACTTGACATCTCTGCATCCTGTGCATCCGGTGGCAAGTAATTCATCACCACTATCCACCCAATTCTGGTTCGTCTACTCTGGTTCCGAGTCACTGTCTTCAGAAACGCAGACATACCTCGACCTGCTGGTCGACTGCTCCCCATAAACAGCCTCTCATGGAACTGGAAGGACAATAGAAACCTCCTGTATAAATCCAGACCACTACAGAGTTCATATATGCAATTGAAATTTTTTTATAAATATTTATTTGCCCTATAATTGGACTTCCCGGAAACTCGCGCAAGACCGAAAGAATTCGGACTAAAATGCTTGCACTTTTTTAAACCTGCATGCTACACTCATATTATGCTTCACACGGACTTTAGGTATATATCAAAATATGCCTAAACTATTCATGTAAGCACTAAACAACAATCAGTACTTACCGACATTGTAGAATGTTAATCCAAGAGTAGATTAGTAAGGGTGGAGGAAAAAATGCGTGTGTGTTTGAAGCCAAGCCGCCAGTGTTTATATTTTGATCTCTCAACCAATGGGAAGGCGGCAGAAGCGAAATGTACTTAGCTGAAGAGACTCAGGGAAGGCTTGTGATTGGTTGGAACTAAAGAACGGGAAGCTGGCCGCGCGGGGCGCGAAGTATGACACACGCAAAAAACTTAATCAATACCGAATTTTTTGGCCCAAGATCGACCAAAAGGCTAGCAAGTCCCCGGAGGAATGAACAGGGGTATTGTTTAATACCAGAGCACTTGAGGTCCAATTTATTTTCCAGGAGGTATTTTTTCACAGTGGGGGCCAAACACATGATAGAACCAATCATGAAAAATGTCTCCAGTGACCCTGCCTTACTGTTTGCCTCCCCCAAAACACAAAACAAATTAGCCTTGACTTACACTGTTTTTCTTGAACACTCTGGGGGTTTCAGAGTGATACACGAGTAAGACTTCACTCTGCAATCCCCACAGCATTACACAAAACATTAGAGTTAGCCTTTCATAGGCTTTTGGGCTGGCAGTGCTTTTTCCCCCTGTGTTAATGTAGGTCCAGTTTGGCACTTTTCCTTCCAAAACAGGCCTGTTTCGTCCAATTAAACACTTGTTGGAGTTTTAATTTTTCAGTGTCTATGTACTCCTTTAATTCCTGCCCATTTTTCAGCTGCTTTTGTCACAAAATGGCACCCTCGCTATGCCTTATCACACTATGTATGCCACTACAATTCTTAAATCTCCCAAACTAACCTTTGCTGGCCTTAAAATCACTAACATTAGCACTAGATCCAGGCATTTTCTTAACTCTTAAACTGTCCAAATGTAGATCTATGTTTTTTCAACATTTGAAAGCATGTAAAAAAAAAGATCTTTTTTTTTTTTTACATTTGAAAACGTGTAAAAAAACTTTGATCTACGTTTTTTTTTTTGTTATATTTGAAAATATGTAAAAAAAAAAAGTAGATCTACTTTTGGAGCACTATGCATGTGAACATAGATCTACTTGGACAGTTTAAGGGTTAATGAGATTCGCATGCAATTGCCTTGCCTTTTCACATATGATTGACTGTGAAACACTGTCTCCTGATAATTGTTTGTCATTGATCCACACCAATAAAAGTCTCTCCACATCTTCGAGTATTTGCGATCTCTGTTTTGTAAGCATACTTGCACCTTTTGCAACAACAGCTTCCTTGATTGCCTCTCTGTTGGCCAAGATAGCAGCGATGGTTGATTGGGGTTTGTTATACAACTGGGCCAGCTCGGAGGCACGCACTCCACTTTCATACTTTGCAATTATCTCTTTCTTCAGTTTGATAGTACACCTCGCCCTTTTTACCACAGGATTGGCACTAGAAGCTTTCTTGGGGCCCATGGTGGCTTATTTAGCTGTTACAAGCACTAAAAACAATGGAATAATACAAAATGTATTGAATGTTTGTGTGGAACCATCTGCATTGGCTTGCAAACAATGGCACACTAGCTGAAGGCAGGGCAGCTGAGGCATGCTCAGGCCGGAGGGAAACAGGGGACATTTCGGAACGATTGTCCTTAACTGGTTTTTCATTGTTGGCTGAGCCAATATTTTTACGCTAAAATGCATTGCTATCCAATTTTATTGCTATCCGATGTCATCGTTACCTGAGGGTCCACTGTAATTGGATTTCCATTATTTCTTATAGGGAAAATTAATTTGCCTAATGGCAAAATCGGTTGAAGGCAAGCTCTCTGGAACGGATTAATGCTGTTACCCAAGGGTCCACTGTACTCAGATCACAACTTAATAGAGGTTCAGACCTGTATGCGTGGAGCCCCAGACCGACAAAATGTGATCAGTTACGAGGGAGCCTTCACTAAATTCAACTTCAATAACAAGAACATAAAGTGGGACTAAGTAAACCAAGTCCTAAATGATGTGAACTGGGAAGAAAGCCTAAGCATCACAGACTCCAACCTATGCCTAGAACAGATTAACTCTGTGGCACTCGAAATATGCTCAAGGCATATTCCTTTAAGAAAATGGAGAAGATGTAAACTAGAAAGAGAAAGGCTCTCCCTTTACAGGCGAAGACAAAGAATAACAGAGCGGCTAAAAGAGGCCAATATATCTGCAGTACGTAGGGAGATACTGGTCAGAGAAATAGCAAACATCGAACTAAAGCTAAAGGAATCCTACAGGAGTCAAGAATTGCAAGAAGAACTAAAAGCCATAAATGAAATTGAAAGAAACCCAAAGTATTTCTTCTCTTATGCCAAATCAAAGTCGAGAACAACATCCAGTATTCGTCCCCTACTTAAACAAGATGGGTCCTACACAGATGACAGCAAGGAAGTGAGTGAGCTACTGAAGTCCCAATGTGACTCGGTTTTTAGCGAGCCGCTAATCAGACTGCGAGTCGAAGATCTAAATGATTTTGAGCAGGTGATAAATGACATGCCCATGCCCTCTGCTCTAGGCCCAGACTCGTGGAACACCGTGTTCATCAAGAACTGCAAGAAGCCCCTATCACGTGCTTTTAACATCCTGTGGAGAGGGACCATGGACGCTGGGGCCGTCCCACAGTTACTAAAAACAACAGATATAGCCCCACTCCACAAAGGGGGCAATAAAGCAATAGCAAAGAACTACAGACTAATAGTGCTAATGTCCCATATAAAAATCTTTGAAAGGGTTCTGAGAAGCAAGATTGCCACCCATCTAGATACCCATCAGTTACACAACCCAGGGCAGCGTGGGTTTAGAGCAGGTTGCTCCTGTCTGTCCCAACTACTGGACCACTACGACAAGGTCCTGGATGCTCTAGAAGACAAAATGCAGATATAATATACACAGACTTTGCAAAAGCCTTCGACAAGTGTGACCATGGTGTAATAGCGCACAAAATACGTGATAAAGGAATAACAGGAAAAGTTGGTAGATGGATCTTTAATTTCCTGACAGATAGAACACAGAGTAGTAGTCAACAGAGTAAAGTCTGAGGCGGCTATGGTGAATAGCTCTGTTCCTCAAGGCACAGTACTCTCTCCCATCTTGTTCCTCATCCTCATATCAGACATAGACAGGGATATAAGCCACAATGCTGTGTCTTCCTTTGCAGATGACATCCAAATCTGCATGACAGTGTCCTCCATTGAAGACACTGCGAGGCTCCAGGCGGACTTCAACCAAATCTTTAAATGGGCTGCAGAAAACAATATGAAGTTCTATGATGAGAAATTTCAATTACTCCGATATGGAAAATGTAAGGAAATTAATATTTCATTGGCGTATAAAGCAAATTCCAACCACACAATAGAGCGAAAAACTAATGTCAAAGACCTGGAGTGATCATGTCGGAAGATCTCACCTTCAAGGACCATAACATTGTATCAATCACCTCTGCTAGAAAAACAACAGGATGGTTAACAAGAACCTTCAAAACCAGGGATGCCAAGCCCATGATGACTCTTCAGGTCGCTTGTTCCCTCTAGGCTGGAATATTGCTGCACACTAACAGCACCTTTCAAGGCAGGTGAAATTGCTGACCTAGAAAATGTACAGAGAACCTTCACGGCACGCATAACGGAGATAAAACACCTCAATTATTGGGAATGTTTGAAGTTCCTAAACCTGTACTCCCTAGAACGGAGGCGGAAAGATACGTGATTATGTATACTTGGAAAATCCTAGGGGATTAGTACCAAACTTGCACACGAAAATCACTCACTAACGAAAGCAAAAGACTTGGCAGACGATGCAACATCCCCCAAAAAAAAAAACAGGGTGTCCTGTCGCTAAAGGGAAAAACCTAA
>NW_026464330.1:0-13216 GCF_026875155.1 Cherax quadricarinatus
CTCACCCCATTTGCCCATAAACAAAAATTTTAAATTAAATTTTTAAAATAAGAATCCTATGATACTCCAATACTGAAACTATGTACTGTGCCAAAGAAAAAGCATTCACATTGCTAAACTCACAAACTAGTATTTAGTCACTTAGCCATAATACCAGCTTACCTCATAATTTGTAATTCTTAAAATAAAGAATTAAACTAGTCTGCCCGAAATGCCTAGCCATGCTAGGCGTTCTAGTGGTTACACTCTGTAAAAATTTATTTAACTACATGTAAACCACACAACAACCAAATTCTGTAAATTCAACATTGTAATCTTTATAGAGAATAAACTTTGAATTTGAATTTGAATTTGAATTATCTAAAAAAATGATCAGATTTTTTTAAAGCTTTTAGAAACTTAATGGGGTGTTATTACTCTGAACTTTATTTAGTAAACTTCTGTTGTCATCTTCTCTTTTTCTTATAAATAGCTGGAATAATTCGCATAAGTATAAAAATTAACAGTTTGTAAAAACTATCTCTCAGTTATTATTTGTGGTACTTCATTTGTTGTTTTATTATTATTATTATTATTATTAAATTTTTGCAACAGTTGCTACACTAAAACCCTTCCTCCTGAAGTTCATGCTTCCTCTCAAACACTTAATTTCGTAAAATTAATTCTTCCTGCAATTTTTTTACGCCTTTTGTTAACAAAATAAAAGAATCTGTACACGAATATTGTTCGTTGCATGATAAATCAATGTTGCATCACTCAAAGGCTTGCCACCTTTAATTATTAAAAGATTCATTTTCCTAAAAGAAAGTTACTTATATTTAATTACTATGAACTGCAAGATGGTTAGTTAGTCCATAAACCACTTAGACAATATAATAAAGTTTATATTCTGAACGTTGTGATTAAACTAAACACTAGAGAGTCACACTCGAATCTTTGAATCATATATGATAACATCGGTACACCACAACAGAACGTAGTGTACCACAGTTTCATGTTGTAAACATCTGCTAACATCCGTAAACCACTACACAACGTAGTGTACCACAGTATTCATGTTGTAACATCTGCTAACATCTGTAAACCACTACACAACGTAGTGTACCACAGTATTCATGTTGTAACATCTGCTAACATCCGTAAACCACTACACAACGTAGGGTACCACAGTATTCATGTTGTAACATCTGCTAACATCTGTAACCCATACACAACGTAGTGTACCACAGTATTCATGTTGTAAAATCTGCTAACATCCCTAAACCACTACACAACGTAAGGTACCACAGTATTCATGTTGTAACATCTGCTAACATCTGTAAACCACTACACAACGTAGTGTACCACAGTATTCATGTTGTAACATCTGCTAACATCTGTAAACCACTACACAACGTAGTGTACAACAGTATTCATGTTGTAACACCTGCTAACATCCGTTAAACCCCTACACAAAAGTAGGGTACCCAGTATTCATGTTGTACATCTGCTAACATCTGTAAACCACTACACAACGTAGTGTACCACAGTATTCATGTTGTAACATCTGCTAACATCTGTAAACCACTACACAACGTAGTGTACCACAGTATTCATGTTGTAACATCTGTTTACATTCATACATCACAAGGCAACGTAGTTTACCACAACATTCATGTTGTAACACCTGGTATCATGCATTCACCACAGTAGATCACAACGTCACACAGTGTACCACAACAATGAGTAAAGGATGCTAGCATCCACACATGACAGTGCATAACACAGTATCAGAGACATTAACAAAGCAGGGGTCTGGTTAGATTACAGGACCTAACGATCTTTAAAATTTATTATCACTGTGAGCTTTTAAGCACAGCAAAAACTCACGAAATCGCAAAAGCATGACGGAAAACAAATCATGAGGTTTAGGGCTCGCTGCCACGGGTTCGAGTCCCATTCGTTCTGTGATCTATTGCCAAAAGATAATATATCAATGGGTTTCAGAACTTGTGGAATGAAGCTTGTGTCTAGACACTGTCTCCATAGAATATTTAATGACTGTCATATTGCTCTGTATGTGCACGTCTTTGTTTCAAAGTCATGCATGAGTGTGCTATCATTGCCACAAGAAGAGGCAGCTAGGGTTCTGTTACTCCTCAGTCTATATTGACTATGAGACCTACTATATGAATATTCTCATATTAACTCACTATATGAATATGCTGATATTAACTCACTGGATGTTAATATCAGAAGATATCTTTATGGCGTTAATATAATCCATGTTTCTCTATAGATAAATAACATAAGACACACTACTGTGCCTCAATATAATGTATCCTCTTCCTGTGGTTAAAATAATTAGGTTTCTTTTTCATTGGGTTAAGGAAGTTAATGTCATAAGATACCCTTTAACTGAGAGTTACCTACTAAAATTTCAACCTTATTGTAGACTGAGAAATTTATGTAAGGATAAAAATTTAAACGAAATCTCTCTTTGAGCAGGTCTTTACCTCTCAAAACTTATTAAAAAAAATGATTAAAGATTTATTTTAATGAAAGGGAAGTAAGATGGTCCCAGATATTTGGCGACTTTCAGTTTTAAAAGAGCAACCAGCAAAAGAGAGTGAACACATAGCAGCGTCATCCTGGTGAGACAATAGTGGCGGTCGTTCACACTGTTTGTTTTCAGTTTTCCTGCTTAGTACCTCACAGGGAGGTTTGCCTCACCCGGTGGAAGAATCTTGATCCAGGGATTTCGGGTTTTTCTTTTCCCTTGGCTTGATCTCGATTGTCTCCTCTTGAGGGGGGGTGGTGAGCTATGTGGTGGGGAGGATTTCGGAGTTTCATGTATTATATTTTTGCGAGGGTATGCGGGAGCGTCACGGGGTGGTTTTTAAGTAGGGTGATACATAGGATTGGGGTAAAGGAATTTCTGTGCAAAGAGCATTAAGTCTGGACGGGGGGGGTTGGGCTGAGTGTCATTAGGGCTGTGGGGTACATTATGGTTGATATATATATATATATATATATATATATTATATATATTTATATATATATATATATATATATATATATATAAATTTTATAAAATATATATATCAACACTGTCCTCAGGGACAAAATTGAATGACCTGATGAGAATGGAGGAGAATAAGCGATTTTGATGCCCATGATGCTCTGTATCTCCTCACAAGGTGCCCTTACTATGCCAAGATCACTTACTTCTTGGGGTTTGTGCACCCTCTTTTGACAACCCAACACTCGATAAATTTGACGCAACCTGAGATCAACTTTTAAAAAGGCACTGAACCTGTCACTAGAGGATCAGCAATGGGATAGGCAACCCTCCCAGTGCGATGGGAGGTATAGGGGTGCGTAAAGCAATGCATGTTGCTTTTCCTGTTTTTTGTCTTCGTGTTTGGCTTCCAGTGCATTAGTCAAGAAGATAGTGCCCTGAACGCTTGAGAGATGTGGTAGGTGCTCAAGACCCCAGGTTTACTGAAGCGGCGATTCGGTGGGACACCCTTACAGACTCCTCCAGTAGACCAGCTCCCCCCAAACAGCACAAACAGTCCCACTGGGAAAACCGATCATGGAAAAAATCGCCAACACCAATGCTCTCCATTGCTTCAGGAAAGAACAAAGCTCGTCTCCTGGCAGTGAAGGCACCACACTCAGGGAGATTTCCTGTTTGCTGTTCCCCAAATTTCCCCCCGGGCACCCGTCTCGACCACAGGCCCATTCGGATTGGTGTTGCTCTTCGCCTAGCCGCCCCCATCCTCACCGAACATGGTGTATTTGCGGCAGGGTGACAGCTGATCAATTCGGACTTCATTTGGGCTCGTTTTGTTACACAGCAGAAGGGAAGTATGCCAGACATGAGGAGGTCAAAGATATAATAAAG
Organism: Cherax quadricarinatus; assembly: GCF_026875155.1. Classification (NCBI taxonomy): domain Eukaryota; kingdom Metazoa; phylum Arthropoda; class Malacostraca; order Decapoda; family Parastacidae; genus Cherax; species Cherax quadricarinatus. The sequence goes on from NW_026464330.1 coordinate 3,890, forward strand.
AGAAGCCTCGCCACACCCGTTGCCCTCAACGGGAACCCCCGTACAGAGATCTGATGGAAGTCAAAAGCATCCTGATTGGGGCCCTATGCTACCCTGGAAGGATGGAAAGCAGATTGCCTGGGACTACACCTTTGTGCCACATTGGCAGACACCTACTTGCCATACTCTGTAGTGGAAGGGGGTGGAGCTGCCAGCCACAGGGAGACCCAGAAGATCCCAAATATGAAGACCTTCCCCTGCTATAACTTCATTTAATTTGGGCCGGAGACCTTGGAGCATGGGGCAAGTGTGCTCTAAAGTTCCTCAAAGAGCTAGGTGAAAAGCTCATCATAGAAACCAAGGACCACAGGGCGATCAGCTTCCTCTTTCAGTGACTCAGTGTTGCTATCCAGAGGGAATGCCTGCAGCATTCTGGGCCGCAGGGCCCACCGCAGGGGAGCTGGGCGAAGTATTCGAGATGTAGCTCTGAGTTACCCATGTTGTTTTACTTTGTTGTATTTTTGTGAATGTTTGGCCAATGTATTTTGTCTTTAAATAAAACATACTGGGAAATATAGGGGGTGGTAGGAGAAAAATTCTCAAAAAAGCTTCAGGGAGAACCTTAGTTTCCCTGAAGCAGTTTATTTTTTCTCTGAGGATGAGGGTCCCTACGACAGTTCTAGAGGTGGTAGCTCCCTATATTTTATATATATATTATAAAATATTTATATATATATATATATTTATATATTTTATATATATATATATGTCGTGCCGAATAGGCAGAACTTGCGATCTTGGCTTAAATAGCAACGCTCATCTTGCCATATAGGACAAGCGAAAATTGTGTATGCAATAATTTCGCCAAAATTATTCTGAACCTAACGAAAAAAAATATATTTCAACTGTGTTTGTTTAGTATGAAATTATTGTAAACAAATCTAAAATACATTTAGTTGGGTTAGGCTAAAATAAATTGTTCTTGTTAAAATAAGGTTAGGTAAGTTTTCTAAGTTCCTTTTGGTGCAAAATTATAAATTTTTACATTAACATTAATGAAAAATATATATCTTTAAAAGTATAAGAGAAAATTTTAGAAATGACTTAATTTTAATAGAGTTCTTGCTAAAAGACCAGTTTTACATATTCGGCACGAATATATATATATATTTATATATTTTATATATATATATATATATATATTATATATTATTATATTATATTTGGTAGTAGGTTTGGGAGACGCAACCACCCAGGGAAGTATACCGTTGCCCGATGACTGTGAAACAAAAACTGTAACTGTTTTGCATGATGGTAGGATTGCTGGTTTTTTTTTTCTGTCTCATAAACACGCTAAGATAACAGGGATATCTTGCTACTCCTACTTACACTTTGGTCACACTTCACAGACACGCACATGCATATATATTATATACATACATCTAGGTTTTTCTCCTTTTTCTTAAATAGCTCTTTTCTTTTTTTTTTTCTTCTATTGTCCATGGGGAAAATGGAAAGAATTTTTCCTCCGTAAGCCATGCGTGTCGTATGAGGCGACTAAATGCCGGGAGCAATGGGCTAGTAACCCCTTCTCCTGTATACAATTACTAAAAAGAGAAGAAGAAAAACTTTATAAAACTGGGTTGCTTTAAAAGTGCGTGGATGTAGTGCGGATGACAAGAAACAGATGATTGCTGATGTTATGAATGAAAAGAAGTGGATTTTCCCGGCCCTAAGCGAAACAAAGCTGAAGGGGGGTAGGAGAGTTTCAGTGGGGGAAACAAATGGGATTAATCTGGAGTATCTGAGAGTTAGAGCAAAGGAAGGGGTAGCAGAATGTTAAATGATCAGTTAGGAAGGAGAAAAGAGAATATGAATGTGTAAATTCAAGAATTATGTGGATTAAAGTAAAGGTTGGATGCGAGAAGTGGGTCATAATAAGCGTGTATGCACCTGGAGAAAAGAGGAATGCAGAGGAGAGAGAGAGATTTTGGGAGATGTTAAGTGAATGTATAGGAGCCTTTGAACCAAGTGAGAGAGTAATTGTGGTAGGGGACTTGAATGCTAAAAGTAGGAGAAACTTTTAGAGAGGGTGTGGTAGGTAAGTTTGGGGTGCCAGGTGTAAATGATAATGGAAGCCCTTTGATTGAACTTTGTATAGAAAGGGGTTTAGTTATAGGTAATACATATTTTAAGAAAAAGAGGATAAATAAGTATACACGATATGATGTAGGGCGAAATGACAGTAGTTTGTTGGATTATGTATTGGTAGATAAAAGACTGTTGAGTAGACTTCAGGATGTACATGTTTATAGAGGGGCCACAGATATATCAGATCACTTTCTAGTTGTAGCGACACTGAGAGTAAAAGGTAGATGGGATACAAGGAGAATAGAAGCATCAGGGAAGAGAGAGGTGAAGGTTTATAAACTAAAAGAGGAGGCAGTTAGGGTAAGATATAAACAGCTATTGGAGGATAGATGGGCTAATGACAGCATAGGCAATGGGGTCGAAGAGTGTATGGGGTAGGTTTAAAAATGTAGTGTTAGAGTGTTCAGCAGAAGTTTGTGGTTACAGGAAAGTGGGTGCAGGAGGGAAGAGGAGCGATTGGTGGAATGATGATGTAAAGAGAGTAGTAAGGGAGAAAAAGTTAGCATATGAGAAGTTTTTACAAAGTAGAAGTGATGCAAGGAGGGAAGAGTATATGGAGAAAAAGAGAGAAGTTAAGAGAGTGGTGAAGCAATGTAAAAGAAGAGCAAATGAGAGAGTGGGTGAGATGTTATCAACAAATTTTGTTGAAAATAAGAAAAAGTTTTGGAGTGAGATTAACAAGTTAAGAAAGCCTAGAGAACAAATGGATTTGTCAGTTAAAAATAGGAGAGGAGAGTTATTAAATGGAGAGTTAGAGGTATTGGGAAGATGGAAGGAATATTTTGAGGAATTGTTAAATGTTGATGAAGATAGGGAAGCTGTGATTTCGTGTATAGGGCAAGGAGGAATAACATCTTGTAGGAGTGAGGAAGAGCCAGTTGTGAGTGTGGGGGAAGTTCGTGAGGCAGTAGGTAAAATGAAAGGGGGTAAGGCAGCCGGGATTGATGAGATAAAGATAGAAATGTTAAAAGCAGGTGGGGATATAGTTTTGGAGTGGTTGGTGCAATTATTTAATAAATGTATGGAAGAGGGTAAGGTACCTAGGGATTGGCAGAGAGCATGCATTGTTCCTTTGTATAAAGGCAAAGGGGATAAAAGAGAGTGCAAAAATTATAGGGGGATAAGTCTGTTGAGTGTACCTGGTAAAGTGTATGGTAGAGTTATAATTGAAAGAATTAAGAGTAAGACGGAGAATAGGATAGCAGATGAACAAGGAGGCTTTAGAAAGGTAGGGGGTGTGTGGACCAGGTGTTTACAGTGAAACATATAAGTGAACAGTATTTAGATAAGGCTAAAGAGGTCTTTGTGGCATTTATGGATTTGGAAAAGGCGTATGACAGGGTGGATAGGGGGGCAATGTGGCAGATGTTGCAAGTGTATGGTGTAGGAGGTAGGTTACTGAAAGCAGTGAAGAGTTTTTACGAGGATAGTGAGGCTCAAGTTAGAGTATGTAGGAAAGAGGGAAATTTTTTCCCAGTAAAAGTAGGCCTTAGACAAGGATGTGTGATGTCACCGTGGTTGTTTAATATATTTATAGATGGGGTTGTAAGAGAAGTAAATGCGAGGGTCTTGGCAAGAGGCGTGGAGTTAAAAGATAAAGAATCACACACAAAGTGGGAGTTGTCACAGCTGCTCTTTGCTGATGACACTGTGCTCTTGGGAGATTCTGAAGAGAAGTTGCAGAGATTGGTGGATGAATTTGGTAGGGTGTGCAAAAGAAGAAAATTAAAGGTGAATACAGGAAAGAGTAAGGTTATGAGGATAACAAAAGGATTAGGTGATGAAAGATTGAATATCAGATTGGAGGGAGAGAGTATGGAGGAGGTGAACGTATTCAGATATTTGGGAGTGGACGTGTCAGCGGATGGGTCTATGAAAGATGAGGTGAATCATAGAATTGATGAGGGAAAAAGAGTGAGTGGTGCACTTAGGAGTCTGTGGAGACAAAGAACTTTGTCCTTGGAGGCAAAAGAGGGGAATGTATGAGAGTATAGTTTTACCAACGCTCTTATATGGGTGTGAAGCGTGGGTGATGAATGTTGCAGCGAGGAGAAGGCTGGAGGCAGTGGAGATGTCATGTCTGAGGGCAATGTGTTGTGTGAATATAATGCAGAGAATTCGTAGTTTGGAAGTTAGGAGGAGGTGTGGGATTACCAAAACTGTTGTCCAGAGGGCTGAGGAAGGGTTGTTGAGGTGGTTCGGACATGTAGAGAGAATGGAGCGAAACAGAATGACTTCAAGAGTGTATCAGTCTGTAGTGGAAGGAAGGCGGGGTAGGGGTCGGCCTAGGAAGGGTTGGAGGGAGGGGGTAAAGGAGGTTTTGTGTGCGAGGGGCTTGGACTTCCAGCAGGCATGCGTGAGCGTGTTTGATAGGAGTGAATGGAGACAAATGGTTTTTAATACTTGACGTGCTGTTGGAGTGTGAGCAAAGTAACATTTATGAAGGGATTCAGGGAAACCGGCAGGCCGGACTTGAGTCCTGGAGATGGGAAGTACAGTGCCTGCACTCTGAAGGAGGGGTGTTAATGTTGCAGTTTAAAAACTGTAGTGTAAAGCACCCTTCTGGCAAGACAGTGATGGAGTGAATGATGGTGAAAGTTTTTCTTTTTCGGGCCACCCTGCCTTGGTGGGAATCGGCCGGTGTGATAATAAAAAAAAATAAATAAATATATATATATATATAAAATATAATATAAAAAATAATATAAATATATATATAATATATATATATATTTTTTTTTTTTATTATCACACTGCCGACCCCACCAAAGCGGTGGCCCGAAAAAGAAAAACTTTCACCTTATTTCCACCTGTCTTGCCAAAAGGGGCTTTCACTACATTTTTTAAAAACTGCAACCCCCCCTTCAATGCGGACGTATTTCCCATCTAGGACTCAACGGCCTCCCGGGTTTTCCTAAACCCCCTTAAATTTTTATTTTTTTTGTCACATCCAAAGCACGTCAAGTTTAAAAAACCATTTGTCTCCATTCATCCTATTAAACACCTCACGCATCCCTGCGGGAAGCCCAAACCCCCGCCACAAAACCCCCTTTTTTCCCCCCCCTCCAATTTTCCAGGCCGCCCCCTACCCCCCTTCCCTTTCCCCACACAGACTGATACACTTTGAAGTCACTCGTTTGCATTCCCTTTTACATGTCCAACCACCTCAACAACCCTTTTCAGCCCCTGGACAAAAGTTTTGGTAATCCCCACTTTCCCCCTAATTCCAAAACGAATTCTCTGCATTATATTTACAAACACATTGCCCCCAGACATGACATCTCCCCTGCCCCCGCCTTTTCCCCCCTGCAACATTCATCACCCAGCTTCACCCCCTATAAAAGCGTTGTAAAAACTAACCCCAAACTTCCCCCCTTTTCCCCCAAAACAAAGTTATTTTTCTCCACAACTCCTAAGTTTCACCCCTCACCCCTTTTTTTCCCATCAGTTCTATGATTCACCTCATCACCATAGACCCATCCCTGACACATCCACCCCAAATTTTAATACATTCACCTCCTCCATACTCTCCCTCCAACTGATATCCAATCTTTCATCACCCAATCTTTTTTTATCCTCTAACCTTCTCTTTCCTGTATTCCTTTAATTTTTTTCTTTTTCACACCCCCCAAATTCATCCACCAAACTCTGCAACTCCTTAGAACTCCCCCGAGCACGTGTCAAAAAACAAAGAGCAGCTGGACAACTCCTTACTTTTTGTGTGATTTTTTATCTTTTAACTCCACCCTCTTGCCAAGACCCCCGCATTTACTTCTTTTACAACCCCATCTATAAATATATTAAAAAACCACGGTGACATCACACATTTGTCTAAGGCCCTTTACTTTTACTGGGAAATAATTTCCCCCCTTTCCTACATACCAACTTGAGCTCACTTCCTCGTAAAAACTCTTCATGCTTTCAGAACCACCTCCTACACCATACACCTGCAACATCTGCACATTGCCCCCTATCACCTTGGTCATACCCTTTTCCAAATCCAAAATGCACCAAAGACCTCTTTAGATAAAATACTGTTCACTTAAATGTTTCACTTAACACCGGGTTTTCCACACACCCCCTACCTTTCCCAAAAGCCTCCTTGTTCATCTGCAAATCCATTTCTCGTCTTACTCTTAATTCTTTCAATAATAACCCCACCACACTTTACCAGTATACTCATACAGACTTATCCCCATAATTTTTCACTTCTTTGTCCCACTTTGCCTTTATCCCAAAGGGAACTATGCATGCTCTCTGCAAATTCTAGGTTCCTTACCCTCTTCCATGCATTTATTAAATAATTGCACCAACCACTCCAAAACTATATCCCCACCTGCTTTTAACATTTCTATCTTTATCCCATCAACCCCGGCTGCCTTACCCCCTTTCATTTTACCCACTGCCTCACGAACTTCCCCACACTCACAACTGGCTCTTCCTCACTCCTTCAAGATTTTTATTCCTCCTTGTCCTATACACAAAAATCACAGCTTCCCTATCTTTATCAACATTTAACAATTCCCAAAATATCCCTTCATCTTCCCAATACCTCTAAATCTCCATTTAATAACTCTCTTCTCCAATTTTTAACTGACAAACCCATTTGTTCTCTAGCTTCCCTTTAAAACTTGTTAATCTCACTCCAAAACTTTTTTATTTTCAACAAAATTTGCTGATAACATCTCCCCCACTCTCTCATTTGCTCTCTTTTACATTGCTTCGCCACTCTCTTAACCTCTCTCTTTTTCTCCATTACTCTTCCCTCCTTGCATCACTTCTACTTTGTAAAAACTTCTCATATGCTAACTTTTTATCCCTTACTACTCTCTTTACATCATCATTCCACCAATCGCTCCTCTTCCTCCCGCCCCCAAACTTTCCTGTAACCACAACTTCTGCTGAACACTCTAACACTACTTTTTTAAAACCTACCCCATACCTCTTCGACCCCATTGCCTATGCTGTCATTACCCCATCTATCCTCCAAATAGCGTTTATATCTTACCCTAACTGCCTCCTCTTTATTTTAAATAAACCTTCACCTCTCTCTTCCCTGATGCTTCATTCTCCTTGTATCCCATCTACCTTTTACTCTCAGTGTAGCTACAACTAGAAAGTGACCTGATATGTCTGTGGCCTCTCTATAAACATGTACATCCTGAAGTTACTCAACAGTCTTTTATCTACCAATACAAAATCCAACAAACTACTGTTATTTCCCCCTACATCATATCTTGTATACTTATTTATCATTTTTTTCTTAAAATATGTATTACCTATAACTAAACCCCTTTTATACAAAGTTCAAACAAAAGGCTCCCATTATCATTTACACCTGGCACCCCAAACTTACCTACCACACCCTCTCTAAAAGTTTCTCCTACTTATATAATATATATATATATTATATTTATATAAAAATTATATTTAATATTTATATATAATTATATATATATATATTATATATATATATATATATATATGTAACGTGGGGTTTGCGGGGGGAAAAAGGGTCGTGAGGTGAAGAAGAGGGTGTTAGCGGCAACTTTCCATAAAACAGTATGTCGTAACATACTGTAGAGTAGTGGTCAACAGAGTTAAATCGGAGGCTGCCATAGTGAAGAGCTCTGTTCCACAAGGCACAGTACTCGCCCCCATCTTATTCCTCATCCTCATATCAGACATAGACAGAGATATACATCACAGCACCGTATCATCCTTTGCGGATGATATTAGGATCTGCATGAGGCTGTCATCTGCTGAGGACGCGGTTAACCTCCAAGAAGATATAAACAAAGTTTTCCAGTGGGCAACGGTAAACAATATGATGTTCAGTGAGGACAAATTTCAACTACTCCGTTATGGAAAATTGGAGGAGATGACTAGAACAGAGTATACTACAGACTCTGGCCATACAAAATAATGTAAGGGACCTGGGAGTAGTAATGTCTGAGGATCTCACTTTCAAGGATCACAACAGTGCCACGATCGCACGTGCAAAGAAAATGATAGGATGGATAATGAGAACGTTCCAAACGAGAGATGCCAAGCCAATGATGATTCTTTTCAAATCACTTGTTCTCTCTAGGCTGGAATACTGCTGTACATTAACATCTCCATACAAAGCAGGTGAAATCGCAGATCTAGAGAGTGTTCAGAGATCCTTTACTTCACGTATAAGTTCTGTCAAGCACCTTAACTACTGGGAACGCTTGGAAGCAGAGAGAGACACCCTTGCCAAGCCACAGCAGAGAGGGACACCCTTGCCAAGCCCCAGCAGAGAGGGACACCCTTGCCAAGCCCCAGCAGAGAGGGACGCCTTTGCCAAGCCTCAGCAGAGAGGGACACACTTGCCAAGCCCCAGCAGAGAGGGACGCTTTTGCCAAGCCCCAGCAGAGAGGGACACCCTTGCCAAGCCTCAGCAGAGAGGGACGCCCTTGCCAAGCCTCAGCAGAGAGGGACACCCTTGCCAAGCCTCAGCAGAGAGGGACACCCTTGCCAAGCCCCAGCAGAGAGGGACGCCCTTGCCAAGCCCCAACAGAGAGGGACGCCCTTAATAAGCCCCAACAGAGAGAGACGTCCACACATGACGAAGGTTGACACAGAAGTACCTTAAACATAGTAGGAGAGACAGTTAGTTAGTTTAATATGTTTATTATGCACCAAATACCCATCCTGTGGGCGGTAGTCACCCAGTACCCATCCTGTGGGCGGTAGTCACCCAATACCCATCCTGTGGGCGGTAGTCACCCAATACCCATCCTGTGAGCGGTAGTCACCCAATACCCATCCTGTGGGTGGTAGTCAAAAGATTACAAAGGTACATAATGGGTCCAGGGACTACGAGAAACACAAGTGTGCTGTTGTTGGGTTGTAGGGCCACTGACACCTTACACCGTATTGAACCCTGCCTCCCGGGTTAACTGAGAACATTTGTCACTGATACTCAGGGAAGAGAGAGACGTCTACACCTGACGAAGGTTGACACAGAAGTCTGACTGAGCCATCCACCAGTCGACTCAATTGTAATTAATGTCTCTCTTCATCTCAAAATAAATTTTTGAAATACTGGTTATCTAAAATACTACTTTTTTAACCTATTTCGTAGTATTCTAGGTCGTATAACCATGTTATTTTCTCCTAAGATTATTGTATATTCTGTGTAACTCCATAAGTCTGTCTAAAATTTTCAAA
>NW_026464331.1:0-14905 GCF_026875155.1 Cherax quadricarinatus
CTCACTCCCCGTCTTTTGACCACTTTTTGGACACCCTAAGGCCCCTGTACCTTTGCTGGGCTGTTTCGTCACCCACTTCAGGTGCTGGGGTTTCAACCGACTCCTTCTATTTGTCTGACCTCCGTTACCTTCCATTCACTCGGAAAAGACCGACATGTCATGCACTCCCTCTCTACACTCAGTTTCAGAACTGCACCTCCTCCCAATCGTCCCTCTACTTCTCAGAAGTCCAAAAATCTACTTTAACTCCTCCTTCCCTTTATCCACCTCCACATTTTACCTTCCCGGTCTCTGTACCTGGGTCTTACCCTTTCACTGGCTCTGTTACAAGTGTGTAGGTTCATCCTCCTCCTTGTACTGTGCCTTCCTCCCCTGTCCCCTCCCAAGTTTCTTCCTCTTCTACAACCTCCCGGGTTTTCTGCCTCTTCTGTCCCCTCCCACACTTCTCCAGGTCCCTCCACCCTTTTGCCCCCCCTACCTTGGTACAGTCCATTACAGTTCCAATCTTTACTCAAACTCCTCCTCCTTCCTTTTCCAGTATTATCTCCCATACAACGTCTCTGAACTCCGAAACACTTGAAGCAATCGCTGAATATATTGCAGAGCCCAAAACCCATCAATGGGCACTGATCCACCCTCTGTTCCTTCTCTTTCCTCTTCTCCATCTGGGCAACTTCTTTCATCACATTTCACCGTTCCTTCGCTGCTTGAACATTTTCCGCTGCCACCGCATGTGGACTTTTCTAACCCCTCTAGTCCATAAGTACCCTTACCTGCGGATTTCTACTATCTTTATTGTTGCCAATCATGGCCTATTTACAGTGGAATGTATGCAGCCTCAGGGGTAATCGGGGTGAGCTTCAGATGTTGCTCTCCCAATTTTCCTCTGTTGGTGTTTGCTACAAGAACCAAAATTACACTCTGCTGTTATCTATCCCATCTCAGGCTATAATTTATTGTATTCTTTGGATCCTTTTCCTGATAGGACCTTTAACAAAAGTGCCCTTCTTCTATGCACTGATATTCCATACCATCAGCTATTTGTTCATTCTGTGCTGCATTACACGGCAGCCTGTATCCACCTGCATAGGTGGTATACACTCTGTTCTTTGTATCTCTCTCCTTCTGGAGCATTATCTATTCCGGATATTGCCTTTCTTGTTTCGTCATTACTGCTACCACTTCTGTTACTTGGCGATTTTAATGCCCATCATTTCCTCTGGGGGGTGTCACTGTGATTCCCATGGCATTCAGTTAGAGGCTTTTCTTGCTTCCCACCCCCTCCAGGTTTTAAATACAGGTACTCACACCCATTTTGATCCTCCTACTCATACTCCCCTCTTGCATCGACCTCTCAGTCTGCTCTTTCCTCCGCCAGACTAGACTTCACCTGGTCTGTTTTCCCGGATTTACATGACAGCAATCATTTTCCAATCATTCTTTTTCCCCCTTTCCCATATTCACCACCTCTTTGTAACCCCCCTGCGTGGGGCAGGTACCGGTACAATAGAACCATAGAACCACTGAGACTTCTTGGTTTTTAAGAAGCGTGCGATTGCTCCCCGTGTCATTCATGATGCTAAACCACTTGCTGGCGAGATTATGTCCCCACCATTACCTCTGCTTCCTCTATGAGTGCAGTCGGGAAAAAAGTACGGAAGCTGAGTGGTAAATATTCTCCTGACCGGCTCCTGTTCTGCGGGTTCCCCAGTGTTGATATAGAAAATCCTCTAGATGTTGCCATTGAAATTGGCAACATCTGGCCCTGTATTTCTCTGGGGCTCCATCTCTTCCTTCATTTCTTTCCTCAAAGTCGCCAGAGAGTTAGTATCCTTGGATTTTTCTCTTCAGAGAAGAAACAGTAAAATGTCCTTTTACACTTCAGAACGGGGAGGCAACACTCTCAGCTTGCCCATCATCGACAGCTGGGCCCGATGGCATTCAAAATTCGTATGTTAAAAACATTTACATCAGTGAGCCCTTGCGTCCTCTTATCCCTTTTCAATCTTATTTGGTCACAAGGAGTTTTTCCCACAGCTGTGGAAATCTGCCATTGTTCTCTCTTTCCACTAACCAGGTACTATGGGACATGGAGGCCCACCTCATCCCATCGCTCTTACCAGTGCAGTTTGCAAAGTGATGGAACGTCTGGTAAATAGACGTTTAATGGGGTATTTAGAGACACACAGTCTCTACACTTGTCACTATGGCTTTCATAAGGACTGTTCTACCATAGACCCCCTTTCTACACTTGGATACGTATGTTCGTAATGCCTTTGCTAATAACCACTCAGTTATTGCCATATTTTTTTGACCTTGAGAAGGCATATGACACAACTTGGGGGCATAATATTTTGTCCCAAGCCCACTCCTTAAGCCCCCAAGGCAATCTACCATCTTAAAAACTTTTAACTGACAGACATTTCGTATTCGAGTCAATAATGTGCTCTCCCCAGACTTTGTCCAAGCTGAAGGTGTCCCTCAGGGATGTGTTCTGAGCACAACACTTTTTCTCCGTGCTATAAATGATTTGGCCTCTGTTCTTCCATCCAATATTGGTCATCACTCTATGTAGATTTTTTGCTATTCTTGTGCAGGTGCGACTGTCACCTCATTACAGTTTCTCTCCAGCATACGGTCGACCTTTTTTCCAGTTGGGCCACCACGCATAGGTTTAAATTTTCCAGTACCAAAACTCACCAAATTACTTCCATTCGACGCTTTGTCATCTCCGATCATCCTTTGTACCTCTATGGCTCCTGTATCCCTGAACGTGATACAGTCAGATTTCTGGGCCTTCTCTTTGACCGTAGGTTATCCTGGAAATTCCACATTACCTCTCTAAAGGCAACTTGTCACAGCTGGCTGAACATTCTTAAAACCCTTGCTCATCTTTCATGGGGAGCTGATCGTTGAACTCTCCCTCATTTTATCGAAACTCGATTATGGTGACCAGATCTATTTAGTGGCATCTCCTGCTACTCTCTCTAGCCTTAACCCCATCCATCACCAAGGATTAAGTTTATGCCTTGGTGCTTTTCGCTCTTCCCTGTTGAGAGCCTCTATGCAGAAGCGAATGTTCCATCCTTGTCTGATCGCTGTGATGCCCATTGCCTTCGCTATGCTCTCATGATCTCTGCAATCCCTCCATTTATAGAATGGTCACTGATATTAGTAGACATTCTTTATTTGTTCGCCGCCCCTGTTTGCTCCGTCCTTCTCTCTTTGCCTACATTTGCACTTGTCTTCCCTTCAGTTATTGCTTTTATATGTTCATGTAGCATCTCACTTTTCCCTACCCCCCTGGGAAGTTCCAGCTGTTCGGGTCTGTTCTTTCTCACTCCCTTGCTCGAAAGCCCAACTGCCTATGGTGGCTTCCCGCTCTCTTTTTCTTGACCACTTCCACTCTTATTCTCATGCCATCGCCGTGTACACAGATGGCTCTAAATCTTCTGACGGCATCAAATTCGCAGCAGTGTTTTCCGGACAGCATCATGCAAGGGCATTTACTATCTTTGGCTAGCTTTTTACTGCAGAATTGTATGCCATTCTTGCAGCACTTATTCGTATCGCATCTATGCCTGTGTCATCATTTGTGGTTGTCTAAGACTCCCTTAGTGCTCTTCAGGCTATACGGAAATTTGATACACCTCGCCCCCTAGTTCTCTGTATCCAACTTTGGCTACGCCATATCTCTACCAAGCATAAAGATATTGTTTTTTGTTGGGCCCTGGTCATGTTGACATACAGGACAATGAACAAGCAGACACTGCTGCACGGGCAGCAGTACATGACCTACCAATTTCATATAGAGGTACACAAATAACCCGCACATAAAAGAGAGAAGCTTACGACGACGTTTCGGTCCGACTGGGACCATTGGCAAAGTCAATGGTCCAAGTCGGACCGAAACGTCGTCGTAAGCTTCTCACTTTTATGTGCGGGTTATTTGTGTATCGTTCCAGTCACGGTATTGTGCCTTTTTGTTATTCATATAGAGGTGTTTCATTTCTGGACTATTTTGCTGTAATAGCTGCCCACCTTTGCACCCGTTGGCAACAACGTTGGTCTGCTCTGCTCAATAACAAACTTTGTTCTATTAAACCAAGTATAGGTTACTGGCTGTCTTCTTGTCACCAGTATCGAGGTTGGGAGACTACTCTCTCCCGCCTTCTCATTTGCCATACTCGTCTTACTCATGGATATCTCATGGTAAGGCGCCCTGCTCCTCTCTGTGAGAATTGTCAGGTTCCAGTATCAGTCAGACACATTCTGTTAGACTGCCCACTTTATCAAGGAGCACACAGAATTTACCCCCAACGTCGTCTTTGCTCCGCTGCTCTCTCTTTACCTTCCCTTCTCGCTGATGGACCCACCTTTCATCCGGACTCTCTCATTGACTTTCTGACAACTGACTTACTCCAAAAACTCTGATGATGATACCTTCAGCCCTTTCTACCTCAATCTCTTGCTACCCTCTACCCCCGCACTATCCCCTGCCCCACTGTTTTCTGCAACTTACTAATCATCCCTCCCCCTTCTGCCGCCTGATGCCTTCACTTCCTTCCCTACCCTGCAGCGTTGTATAGCCCTTGTGGCTTAGCGCTTCTTTTTGATTATAATAATAATAATAATTAATAATAAAGTCCTGCTTGGACATTCCTAGTGGTGTGCACCTTTGAACACTCATAAGAGGTGCTAGAGAAGACGTCTTGTCTTTATCCTCAGATGCCATATTTAGAGAGCTGGATGAGATGCTTTCACCCTCATTTGGTAAGTGTACAGATGATCTTGCAACTAAACATGTGCAACCTGTGTTGCACAATATACTAGAAACATTAATTCCATTAACAGTTCTCGAACAAAAAGGTGCTTAGTTATTGCCATCAACAAAACATTTGCCAACTTTTTCTATCTTCTTGGAAGGACATTCTGAACGTTTATGTCCTGTAACACCAAACTGACATGTCGGTATAAAAGCTGGCTGATCTTTTCCTACAGGAGGCTTTTCTTTGAGCTTAGGGTTCGATCCCTTTAGATCTTTATATGAATTGTGGGCCTCATCGAATATGTCAGCAGCCTTAGCAACTTCCTCAGCTCGAATCAGATTACGTTCTTGGACAAAAGTTCGAATTCTGGGGAAGAGCCAGCAGGAACTGGTCGGCAACCATGAAATCTCTAAGTGATTCATAATTACGATCAATTCTTGAGCTCTCAATCCAAAAATTGAACAGACTGCTGAAATTTTTGGCCAAGCTTTAATGTGGCATACCTGAAATCCTTTCTATAAGAATTCGGGGTCTTCTGGTATGCTTTAAGGATGACCTTAAGTTAATTATAATCACAAATGATCTCCTGTGTTAAAGTGACATAGATATTTAATGCTGTACCGGAAAATAACATGCCTAACCTGGTAGCCCAGGTATCAGAGAGTCACTCACAGAGGGTAGCGGTATTTTCAAACCTAATAATGTATGATTATATCTTCACCCTCTGTGAAGAGAGGTAAATTAGGCATAGGAACATTTTAACTGGCTGCATGCTGTTCTATTATTCCTTCTTCCAATTTCTGTTGTGTGAATGCTAATTTCTTATTTTCCAACTCAAGGCATGCTCTTTCTAACTCACAACCATTCTCTTTCTCTCTTAGATCTCTCTCTCTCTAGCTCTCTCTTTATGTTATTTAGCTCTCTCCTCATTCTCTAGCTCTCTCTTCATGATCAAGTCTGTTATGCTCCTTTTTGTCTTCTCTTTGTCTCAGTTCCTTCTCGTTTTATTGTTCTCTTTCAATTCTGTCTCTCTCCTTTTTCTCCTCTTTTTCATCTCTTTTTCATCTCTTTCAATTATTTCTCCTTTTCTCTTCTCTTTCTCTTTCCAGCTTTCTCTCTTGTTTTTTCCTTTCAGTTTCATCCTGTCTTTCCTGGACCTTGGTGACAATGAAAGCTCCCAAATTTTGACCAGTTATGCCCAAACTCATTCCTGTGTTCAACCAAAACTTATATTCTTCCATGTTTGCAAAATTAACTTAAACTACCAAGTCATTTGTCTCTTGACCTCCGGGGAGAGAGGACGCTTGCCCAGTTTGCTATGCCTGCCCTCTGATGGTGACTTTTTGCATCTGGAAGCCAAGATGGCGGTTCGAGTGGGACAGAGGATCAACACTGTTTGCATTGAGCTGTCAAACACCCCCTCACATATGGGTACTGGGGTTAGTTAGTCTTACGAGTGAGAGCAAGGAGGCAGGGCGTGGCTGTTTGGCGCTTCACATACTTTCAGTTCCAATATACGTACTTCCAGCCTGCGTGAGTATTTTTACCCAATCCACGTGTTCGAACCCCACATGATAAATGGTGGCAGCGCTAACGTATGTCATCCCGACATACAACTAATACAAACTAGAGATGGCAGGTATACGGCTTGGGCTGATTCTATACAATGTCAAAGTACATAACAATTGAACATTATAACATACATAAGTAGAACATTGGAAATTAGTTAACAAATCTAGTGCAACTCTTTCCCACGGTTCGCTAGTAGTTGGATACACTTGGATTGGATTAGGGCCATTAGCATTACCTTTATGTTGCATGCAGACACTACATTTCTTAACATACTCAGAAATATCAGTTGCCATACGAGGCCAAAAGTATTTCAATCTGGCTTGTTTTACTGAACGATCCATACCAGGGTGTGCAACACCTGGTACATCGTGAACTAGCTGTAAGGCTACATTCACTAGTGACTGTGGAATTACTAACTGGTATACTCTTCTGCTAGGAGTACCCAACTCGGCTGTTCGATACAGTAATTCTTGGTTCATGACAAAGTCACTGATGGGTGCTGGTGGCTTCACAGTCAGAATAAGATCTTCCTGGAGCAGGAATCGAATCACACCAGACCACATGGGATCTGTTCGTTGAGCATTCTTTACATCTTCAGCACTAAATGGAGGGTCTGCAGTTACTATACTAACATGTCACAATAAGGCATCTGCGACTACATTTGACTTGCCAGGTAAGTGTTCAAAGGTGGGATTGAACTCTTGGATAGTCAAGGTCCATCTGGCTAACCTTCCAGTAGGTTGTTTGTTCTGGAATAAAGGTATCAGTGGAGCATGGTCTGTCAAAACATGAACAGAGTACTGATAAATAATGTCTCGGAAGTGCTTTAAAGACCATACTATTGCTAAAGCTTCTTGCTCAGTTACTGTATAATTACGTTCAGCCTTTGTAAGGACTCGGCTAGCAAATGCAACTGCGTTGTACTTGCCATCGGTCTTCTGAGCTAGTACGGCACCTATGCCAATTGAACTAGCATCAGTTGTCAGATAGAAGGGCTTAGAAAAATCTGGAAATTTCAAAATTGGGGGCAGATGTTAGCTTTTCTTTAGAGTTTGGAATGCTCTTTCTTGACGGAAGGTCCAAACAAAAGGAGCATCTTTCTTAAGCAACTCAGTTAGAGGAGCAGCTATGGAAGAAAATTGGCAATGAAAGATCTATAAAAACCTGCTAAGCCCACAAAGGATCTTACGGCATCAGCATTTTGGGTGTTGGAAAATTTAGTACTGCATTTTACTTTACTTTGGTCAGTCGTAACCCCTCTAGGAGTGACTACGTGACCAAGAAACTTAATTTCTGATCTGAAAAATTGACATTAGACAGTTTGATCTTTAAATTGGCTTCTTCAAGCTTACCAAGTACTACATCAAGTCTTTCAAGTGTGTATCCACGTCTTTAGACATGACGATTACGTCATCTAAGTACACCATAAGTGCATTACCTATGAGACCTCTAAAGATATTAGTCATGAGCCTTGAGAACGTGATAGGGGAGGATCGTAATCCAAACGCCCTACGAGGGAAGTAATAATGACCTGTAGGAGTGGAGAATGCAGTTAGCTCTTGGCTGTCCTCGTGAAGAGGACTTGCCAAAACCCTTGCAACAAATCCAGGGTTGAAAAGACTTTGTTATCTCCGATGTTACGTAAAAGATCACCCAGTACAGGAAGTGGGAAGCGATCTGGAATGGTTTTCGCGTTTAACTTCCTAAAGTCAATCACTGGGCGCCAAGTACCATCCTTCTTAGGTACTAGGATCAAGGGTGCATTCCAAGGTGAATTGCTAGGTGCAATAACTCCATCATCAAGCATTTGATTGATCAATTCTTCTGCGACAGCAACTTGTGAATGAGGCATTCTGTACGCAGGTATGTAGATGGGTCTAGTACCAGGTTCAAGTGGAATACGATGGGACAATAAGTTCGTTATACCCATCTTCTCACCTGGTAAGGCAATGGCTTTACGACGTTTGTTCAACAGAGTCAACAAACGCTTGACTTCATCTGGGAAGTCAGTAGGAGCTAAGTCTTTCTCCTCAACTGGTGGAACAGATTGATCCAGTGAATTGGATGAGGTCTCCCCGGCAGAAATAACACCGACCCACTGGTCAGGTGACAACTCATCCTCTACCTGAACAGGGTAAGGATAGTGAACAAGGTCAACAAGATTGGTATTGGCTCTGAGACGAACACTGTGACCAGAAGTGTTAGCTAGGAAGAAATGGATCTTACTATCTCTTACAACATGTAAGGATGGTTCAACAAATAGACCTTTTACTTTGCAAGAATCACTGTCAACTAGGACGTTATCACCATCTGGAACACTAGGAACAACTACAGACTCTCTAGTGAGAGCACTAGCCGCAACAGAGACGTCTTTCTGCAGACGGCATGTGACATCAACAAAAGATGGCATTACTAGTTTCAAGTAATCGTTTTCTGACAAGGCATCCCCTGTGGAGAAACTACTACTCGAACTAGCAGTCATTGCAAGGATAGGTTGTGCACTCAAAGCAGTCTGGGTGTCCTCGGACACTTGAGGCAATGGAACACTATCCTGCAAGTCTGAAGGTATAGGTGGAACACAGACGGGAGTGACAGAATTACCAGTGCCTGACCGCTTGGGTACACTACTGGAGAATGCATTGGCTTGTAAGGACTTAATCCGTACATCATACTCTGCAGCAGTATGACAGATTTCTGATCCAAGCTGGTAACCCCAGAATGGAACGATCAAGTCGTCAATTTGGGCATGCCATCGGTACGGGTCGAGCACAATGCGTAAGTCTCGCATGGAAGCAGATCCCAGTAGAAGGTCACCAGGGAAAGTAATCTGGTCGACAACAAGGAAGGAAGCAGTGAAGTCTCTACCTTGGATAGAAAAAGTTAGGGAAGTCCGACCTCGGACACGCAGGTGAGAACCAGCTACTCCACTAAGGGAGGACACATGAGTCGGTTCTACGAGAAGGACATGTCGTAACTGCTTATCCTTAAACAAACTAGACCTAATAATATTGACTTGCGCACCAGAGTCCATGAACAAATGAACGGGCGCATTATGAACAGATGCTTGCACTATAGGGCCTATGGTTGCATTGGAAGTTATGTGCAAAAAAAAAGGTGGATTGTCATCAGAAAAGACTTGTTCCACTTCATCCCCAAAATCATCTATGTCAGAGACATGTGAAGCAACATCATCAGCAGGATTGTCATTCTCGAGACTGCTTAAGGCTTCAAAGGAATTGTGAACGGGAATGGTGTACTCATTATCACCTACTGTCACCATGGGACGGTTTGACTGGGGCGCTCGAATTCCCCCGAATTGGAAGAATGAGCCTGGTTCTGGTTAGTTTGAGAACCACGACGTCTGTTTCCTCTAAGGGTTCTGCGGTTGGAACGGCCACGGAAAGACCTAGAGTACTGAAGGTTGTAGAGAGCATTGCACTCAGATGTGTCATGTCCATGTATTCTATGATAAGTACAGTACGGCAGTGACTGGTACTCATCATCAGTACGACGTCTCTTAGGGTAACTATCAGGACAATTAATTGCAATATGGCCACAGAAACCACAGTTGTAACAAGTCCGTTGACTATGGTTACTGAATGTACTATGAATACTACGAGGTTTATAACGACTCTGTACACTGGTTCTTGGTGATCTCTGAGATGGTTGATGACCACGATTTGTCTCTGTGGTGCAAACAAGAGGTGGTGCAGACTGAGGCATAGGTGTGAAATTACTTTTGATACATGGGGAAAATACCCTGGGGGCACAAGGAACGTACATGATTTAGGGCTGTAAGTGGTTCCATCGTCACAGTTGGAGGATTAGCCTCATAAGCACACACGGAAGCAGGTGGCATTAGTTCTTTAATTGCTCCAAAAGCTGCTATTTTAGCAAACGGTTCTGTGAATGGTTTAACCTCGTCAGGGACAAAAGCTGAGGACTGGACAGCATTGATAAATGATGATAAAAGTTTGTCTAATCTAACAGCAAAGGCACTCAACGATTCATTAGTCATGGGTGTAGCATTCACTAGTTCCCTAAGAACGACATATGGATCAGCTGTTTTTACTGGTACAAGGAAAGAACGAATCAGTTCCTCATATTGTGACCACTTAGTAAGATTCCTGAAGTCACGCATATCAAGGAGATCAACAACGTGAACAGCAGCAGGGGACCGATGAAGAGCTTCTTTCGCAAGTCTGATAAGACTTTCCTCAGAAGGAGGACCTTCAACTAGAGCATTAACACGAGAACGAATGGCAGTAAACCATGCTTCAAGACTATGTACATGGCCATTGAATAAAGGTAATGCATCAAGGGAATCACGAGTAAAACTATAGTGTCTCAGTGTCTGGGTCGGTCTGTCAGTCGATAAGGAACTGTGAGGACTGATGACAGAAGCAGTAGTAGCCTGAGAGGTCTGAGTGTCGACATTCACTAAAGTATCACTTGACGGTATGTGAGACATAATGGCAAAGAAGTTGCACGAGAACAAATAAGGCAAAAATAATGAACAATAAAAATGATACAAAATGCTAGAATTGAAATAAAAGAGATGCAACTAATTCTGCAGAAGTAATAAAAAATGTCTAAGATACACTGCAAGAGGAAGGACAACTCAATGTAAAGGACTATTGGCCAAGAAAAAAAAAATTACATTGGAATATACAAGTAAAAATATTACTGGAGACTGAATTAAATGCAAAATGAGCTGTCTTTACTCTTGCTAATAAAAAGGGAAATTTAAATAATAAAATTTTAAATCAATGTAAAAAGTATTAAATAAAATCACTAAATTGTATGCAACGAGAGATAACTGGGAAATTTAAATATTTTCTAAGAATGCATAAACAAAATTAAAATATAATGCAAAGACAACATCAGAAAAATTAATAAAATGAAAAACAAGATGCAATAATGAACTGAGAATAATAATGCATAAAAATATCAATAAAAGAAAATAATTCACTGCAGAACAAGTGCAACAAAATAAGGTGTAGAAATAATCACTGCAATAATAAAGTCTCACTGGGAAAACTCAGGTTAAATAATAAAAATAAAAATATGAAGAAAAACTGATTGAACACTTTAACTCTTAATTGTAAATTAGACAAAACAATTTACTCAAACAGAGTAAAGAAAACACTTTACGTTAAAAGTAATTGAAATTACATCAAGAGTGAATTTGTTCAAAGAAATATGAACAATATGAATAAAAATAAAACAAAGGAACAAAACGGGAAGTGTAACACTTACAAGTGACGGGGCACACAACACTTAATCACGTATTCATTATTTTAGTATATTCTTACAACAAAATCTTGCTGTGACTGATACGACAAAAATTTGCTGGCAAAAATAATAGTACACAAGTCTGCGAAAAAATTAGAGGAATGAGACACTGCTGGCATACGAAAAAAAGGTACACATAGAAATAAATGGATAATTTGGTATACTGGGGTGAATATCACTGCATGAAATACAATGACAATTACTGGAGAATACAATGCTGAAAGAATAAAAAAAAAAAATGAATGAATCACTTCACACGGAGTGACTGACTGGTACACTACACAATAATACTTACTACAGACAGAGAGTAGCATAAAAAAAAAACACATAAAAAATATAAGATGAGCGATAACACTGAAAAATATTGCAAAAAATAATGAGTCAAAGAAACACTGAGTCTACACTGAAAACACAAGGTTTAGATTACACAAGAAATTCACTATAAATGTCTCACACACGCAAATGTCTTTAAATGCAAGAAAAATGTCTCTAAACAGAAAATTATCACTGAAGTCTGTAGTAGTCGACGGTGATGACTGGTGATGAGGGTAGGTTGTCGAAGGTTGTCCTGCGCGGTGATGACTGACGCCTCCTACACTCACTGTTGTCGGAAGAAATGCGCTTTCTCGGTGAACTCACATAACTGGCTTTATCATTGGCACACAGCTACAATCTTGACCAATTATGTGAGCCAAAACAGTATTAGGACCCGGTACAAGGGTGCAAACAACCACAGGTAGATGAGGTGGGTGGCGGTGGTGGTGTGAGTAGAGTGGATGGGTGGTGGTGGGAGTGACGCTCGCTGGCGCTCACTGGTGTGCACTCCACTCACTACCCATGAAGGTGGCTTGATAAGCCACTCTATGCCACAGGAATGGTGAAATTCACTCTTAGCATCCAACAGGGCGCACAAAGCGATACATGAAACAATACTTCAGAGGAACTTGCGTGGCTTACTTCTCTCTCTCAGCTGGGTTAGAAGCTGGGTTGGCTGACTGGCTTAACCCACGAGAATGGCTGACTGGAAGACGGGTAACGATGCACACAGCATGAAGGAGCAGGTGGATGACAGGAGACAGGCTGGATGACAGGCTGACTGGCGTTCTCCACAGTCTGGCTTACTGACTGGCTTAATTGCAAAATCCGGGTCAACCCCTCGGAGATTGAAGCAATTAGCACACGAACTAAGCTGCAACAGGCTTGCAGGCTGGAGTACAGGGTGGAGGTGGTGAGTGAGGGTAAGCGGCTAGCTATGGTTCACCTTTTGACCCGCCGGCTACTCACAAACAGTCTTCTAACATCTTGAAATACCCTTAAAAAAGCTTAATCCACGCTCCCACACCATTGCCACCATTTATCATGTGGGGTTCGAACACGTGGATAGGGTAAAGAAATACGTAGGCTGGAAGTACGTATATTACGGATAATGTGGGAAGCGCCAAACAGCCGTGACCTGCCTCCTTGCTCTCTCTCGTAAGACTAACTAACCCCAGTACCCATATGTGAGGGGGGTGTTTGAATACTGCTGTGGTCAGCAACAATATGAATACAGACAGTGATTCATGCAGAGACGGTTGGTAGTGAGTCATCTACTGGTACACTGGTTACTGGTAACTGGTTACTGGAACTGGTACTACTACTGAGACCAAGAGCTGAAGATGACTGTGACCTTGGCGGTGGACGTCGTCTTGCACGAAGTATCTAAGTACTATATGTGGGTAAAGGTGAGAAACGTACCTTTTGAGGTGACTGTGTATGGCATACAAGAGGCATTCAACAGTTATGGAAAGATCCATTCTGCTACTATGGGAGTATAGAAGGATGGGCCATATGAGGGATTCCCAGAGGGCTCCTATACCCTCAAAATGACTCTGGCTTGGCCAATACCATCCTACGTCACATTGGTGGGTTACAGGATGCAAGTCTTCATGCACTATGCTGGCCAGAGAAGGACCTGCCGCTTATGTAGCTCTTACGATCATATGGCAGCACAGTGTCCTAGGAGACCGGCTCTCAGGGAACCTGGGATGTTGGCTGTGGAGCAGCGTCCTTGTGAGTTGGTGTCAGAGTTGGGAGAGGAGGAAGCAAATATGATTGGTCATTGGAGTGACGAGGTTGAGCGAGAGGACGGTCGAGACATGTGTCACACTCCCGGTGGGGTCAGGGCAGTCGATGGGGATGTTGGTGGTGCCACTGAGAAGGAACGAAGTGCCTCAGGAAGACTTGCTGGAGGACGTGTTGAAAGGTTTTTTGGACGGGTCGGGGACCTGTGCCTTAAGTGTTGGCGAGGCCGATGTGAGGGAGGAACAGCAGCCTGTGGTAAGGACCTCATGTGGGACTCGTTTGGAGCAAGTGTTGGAGGTGGAGGTCCATCAGGAGAATTCGCCAGACGTGGACATGTGTGTGGGTGGCGGCTCTAGGAAGAGAACGGCTGGCACGGATGAGGTCGAGAAGGTTCTCACACCGGGGCAGAGGCCGGGGAAAAAAGCTTGGGCAACGGAGGAGTTGTTGGACCAGAAGGATCCAGTGGAGACAAAGTTACGCAGTGAATGGGGAAGGGGTGGGTGGGGGTCCAGGGAAAGTCTGGTGAGGCGTCGGGTCGACGTACTGGATAAAGGTGTGGTAGGCAAGCCACAGCGGCATAGGGGGAAGCCGCCGTTCATATAACTTTCAGGTGTGTCACCCTAAATGTGAACGGTCTCAGGTCTGAGATCAAAACTGTGTGGTTGGTTTGGTTTTTACATAGACTCAAGGTGGATGTGTGTTTCGTGCAAGAGCACAATCACGACTACTAAGGTTGGTGCCGGGGAAGGACAGCAAGGGGTTGGCATCTGGTGGCGAGTGATGAGTGCTTGGGGAATAGATGTAGTAGGGTAGTGCGTCGATGGTGGCTTCTAGAGTGGTGTGGCGACGTGAGATAACTTTTGTTTTGGTGTGTATCTTGTGTGAGGTTTTGGAATACGTCAGGAGAATGTGCATCATGTTCCAGGATGAGGATGTTGCCAGATGTCCTCGAGGCTAGTATACAGGCGGATGGGATGGAGGCTTGTATTCCTCCATAGTTTTCAGACGGTTCTAGTTTTCGTCTGCATTAGTTGTACCTAGCCTGGTAATTGATATATGTCTTAACGGGCATTTATTCATAGAGTGGGAAGTGTGTGGCCTCTAATGTTTCGTCGCTGGTCACGTTGGTTTCAAGCATGTATGTGCTTATAGTGTTGTGGTTTTGTATTTGGTTTTGGGGTATTTTGTCGGGGCGGATTTTTAGA
>NW_026464332.1:0-13500 GCF_026875155.1 Cherax quadricarinatus
AAACAGTCCCCGCCCTCATGGGGTCCAGGGAGAAGCTGGGCCCTCTGGTTTGCCATCCCCCCCACCCCAAAGGGGCCGTGGGAGGCAGTTTATGACTGCAGAGGGTAGCAACTTGGGGCCTTTGCGATATGAGGGTAGTTTTAGTTTGTTTTTATGTTTGTGGGGGTTTTTGCATGAAGAATATACTTATATACTGTTCTGTATTGTGCATACAGTGCTCTTTTATTGTGTTTTTGAGAAAATTTTTTTTGTGTGTGTTGGTATATTCCTTTCTAATATATTGACCCTTTGTCAGGCCAGACTTTAGTAAAATTTTTATATATATGTTTCGATTCATTTTAAAGTTTACAAAAATGATACTGGTTTGTTTTCTTGCTATTTTTTATGTAATTTTTTGCGTAGGTATACGACAATCTAGCAAGTTTATAGACGCAGCCCATTGTGTCTGAATTTTTGTATGGGTTTATTGTAACAGTGATAGTTTGGGGTTTTAATCTAAGCGTTTCCTTTTATTTTTTATTCGTATGTTGAAATGAAAAGCTGTTTTGTTAGGGATAATATGAAAATTTTTTCCAAAAGATTATGATGTTAGGTTTTGGGTTTATGATTAATGACAGGATGGGTTAATTTACAATTTTTTGTAATTTTTCTTCCTATTGATTGAGCCTTGGCATATTCATTTATTGTTTTATTATTTTTATTATTATAATCAAAAGAAGCGCTAACCCAAAAGGGGCTATACACCCTGCAAAGTAGGGAAGGAAGCGAGGTATTGTGGCAGAAGGGGGGAGAGATGACATAGGTTACAGAAACAGGGGGCAGGGGATGTAAGGGGTAAGGGTACAAGAGTTGAAGTAAAAGGGTTTTTAAAGGGTATCGAATTTGTAAATATGTCATTTGTTGTCAAAAGTAATGAAGAGTACGATAAAAGGTGGGTCCATTGGAGAAGGGAAGGAAAAGAGAGAGCAGCAGAGGGAAGGGATAGCGGCTACTGCCGCCCCCCCTCACTCCCCCCCCCTATAAACACCCCCACCCCCATACTCCACCCCACCCACGACATCATCACCCACCCCCCTTTTCCCCCTGGAACTTCAAACCACAAGCCTCCCCTGGGGTACTTTACACCGCAAAATAGAAGAAATCTAGCTATCCGGCTATTTTCCCAATTACTGCAGTGTTTGTGGGATACCAAAAACAAAAATTTTTCTTGATGTAAGGAGCCCACTTTTTCCACTACTGCCACACAGATTGCATTCCAAAGAAGAATTTTGTTTGGGAGGGTTTTAAAATTTCAGAAAAATTTTGGGTATCCCCCTAATCCTGTGGGATAGTGGATACAAGCCTGGGGCTACAGGAGGAAGGTTCAGAAGTCCTACCTCAGGACTCCTGTCCCAAAAAAAAAAGACGCCCTATTGGGGTGTGTTGTAAAGTTGATAAGATAATCCATCACAGGGAAGCACTTCTGAGCTCCTCAAAAAACATTAGTAACCACAAGCATTGTAGAAGGGCCCGTGCAAGCCTGCCAAGTGACGTAGCTGCTCAGCTATGGTGACACTTTGACAAAGTTGGAAGTCCCACACTGAGCTTAAACTCAGGGGTAAACCCAACTGGGGGAATTTCTTCATCGCTAAGGTCCCACAGACTGACAAGTTAAAAAAACCTCCCTTTTTTGGGAATTTAACACAATTCTCGACCACCACGGGAGGGAAAAAATCCTTTTTCCCAGCAACGGGGGAAACCTTGGATCTGTAATTCTCCAACCTAAATCCTGCTTCAGCACTGCCATTTAACTTGACAGTCCCACATACCATTTTGACCCTACACCTTCAGCACACCTGCCGATAATTCAGATTGGTGCATGCTTCACAGAAAGTTCTACCCGGGAGTTTCTCCACCAGAGAACGGTGATTTAATGATCAGGGAACATCACTGCACCTGATCACCTACTGCGCCGAGTACGAACAGCAGGGACACATCGTCAGAACTGGTAGAGACGGGGGCCAGGGGAAAGGGGAGGGGACGGTGAGGGGAAGACATCTACAGCCGTCTCACCCCCCACTAACACAGTTCCAGCGGCAGAATCTGAGGACAAATCTGCGAAACACAGGAGGTGCAACAAATCCTAGTCCACCCTCCCAGGAAACCTAGGCTGTGCTCTCGCTGTCACCGGAAGGGGCACTCTGCCAACAACTGCCTGCGAATACCAGGTGTAATTACTGCTACAAGAAAGGACATAAGGAGGACCAGTGTCGGAAGAAAAAGGAACTTGACAGACAGGGCCCCCTGTTTAGAGACCTGTTCTCAAACAAACCAAAGCAGGATCTCTGAATTGGTGAACACTCTCACACGTCCCCACTTATTTACCCCTATCCCAGCCCAGCAGGTGGGATTGGGCCTTATACAAGACCACAGACCTACATCCCTGCAGCTGCCTCAGTACCCTACCTCTCTCAAGGCAGGCACCTTACTTTCCCCTACACACCCACCACCTCAAGCTGACCACTTCATCATGAGGAGCCAGTCTATCAGCATCCGTCGACCAACATTAGAGGTTTCATTACTAATGTTGGAGAGCTCACACATAGCTTTGTGAACACTCGACGCCCCCGACATGATAGCTGTTGTTGAAACATTTTTGGAGGGACAGGACCCCAAAAAAATTTTGCAAGAATTGCTGGCTACACCTCATGGATGAGAAGAGACAAGCAAGGGCAAGGAGGTGGTGTTGCTGTGTGCTTCTCTAAAAGTTTTTCATGCCCAGCACAAGATGTTGCCACCCCTACACATCTTGAAATGATGTTCTTCAAGCTCTGTATAAACACTAGTACCTCTGTACTAGCATGTGCAATGTACAGACCTCAGTGGCAACATGCAGACCCTATCAACTTCCTAATGAAAAATATTGACTCCCTTCTGCTACAACACAACTGTCAACATATTATAATTGTTGGTGACCTCAACCAGCACCTTAACGAGGACTTTGATGACCTTCTTGCAGTGTTTGACATGAGAAACTTGTTGATTCCCTACTCATATCTCTGGGTCCTCCCTTGACCCAGTAGTGGAGTGATCTGGCAGAAGGCATAGTCACTTGTCAACCCCTCGCTACGTTGGATCGTCTGACCACAAGGCTGTTTTTACCACATTAAGATCCCAACAGAACGAGGTGAGGAGTCCACAAAACACAACCTGGCTATGGGAAAGAGGTAATTGGCCAGCCCTTTGCTCTGAGCTCGCCAGCAAAGACTGGCAGACGATGCACCATCCCCCAATGAAAAACGGGTGTCACTGCCCCTTAAGAGACCAAAAACAATAAGTGTCCAGGGGCCCGAGACTGTTCAAACTGCCTCCCAGCACACATAAGGGGATTACCAACAGACCCTGGCAGCCCTTCAAGTGGCACGGGAAAAGGGCACCTAAAGTCAGTTCCTGAAAACCGGGCTGTGGCTCGTACTTTGGGTTTGCGTGCAGCCGCACAACAGCCTGGTTGATCAGCGCTGATCCACAGGAGGCCTGGTCACAGACCGGCCGCGGGGGGCGTTTGCCCCCAAAACCCTTCTCCAGGTAAACTCTGGTAAACCACCGACTGGAATGCTCTTCTCCAAGGATGTTGAACAACCAATTTGAAAGCCTCACTGACACATCCTTAATCTGCAACAAGAACACATTCCTCACCGGCAATATGTGACAAAGCCTACAGATCAGCCTTGGTTTGGCTTTCGTTTGTAGAGAGCTGCAACTGCTAAGTACAAAGCAGGGCGAAGGTAAAAAAGACATCCAAACCACCTATAACAGGAACTTGCACATGCAAGCCTTTTGGGCATATGGGTGATGTTCAAAAGGGGCCATTGCTAAATGGGAGGTGGACACTAAAAGAAAGTTAGCATCAGGTAGGGTAGGCTCCAAAACCTGTGGTCCCTGGTCCCAAAGGGCAGACAAGGTTATCTGCCTGATGAACTTATTCCCCCTCTAAATCGACAGGATGGGACCACCTCTACTAGTAGTCAAGAGAAGGGGGACCTCTTTGCTGAACACTTTGCTACCAAAATGCAAGTTCCTGAATCCAGCAAGGAAACCCTCCTTGGCTAGCTGCAAGAACTATGTCAAAACTGTCAAGTGGTGACAAAAAAGGCAGGAGGAGGTGCATTTCCTTCTTAAATCACTTGACCAAGAAAAGGCTGTGGGCCCAGACAAGTTGAGCCCAAGATTGTTGAGAAGATTGCAGACCAGCTAGCAGCACCTCAACTCGCATCTTTCAGCACTGCCTAGTACAGTGTAAATGGCCCTCTCTATGGAAAGAGGCAAATGTATCCCTGTTCACAAAAAAAAGAGCAGAAACAGAAATCAAACAACTACAGACCAGTGTCACTCCTGTCAATCACTGGTAAGATCCTTGAGACAACAATCTCAAGACAAATGACAGATTTTTTTGACTACCACCACTACTTTGTGATCGTCAATATGGCTTCAGGAAAGGTTACTCTGCTGCTGATCTGTTGTTAAACCTATCCACTAAGGGCACCAGTCACTGGATGAACCAAAGTCAGCTGTGTGTAGCACTGGACATTGCTGGCGGGTTTCGACGGGTGTGGCACCAGGGCCTCTTAGCAAAACTTCAAGCACTGGGAATTGCAGGGTCTACGCTATTCTCCTCAGTGATTACCTTCATGGTAAATCCTAAGTGTATTCCTCATGGAACGGAATCAGCAAGGCATTTCCCATTGGGGCAAGCATTCCACAAGGAACGTGCTGGGGCCATTTTTATGGGAAATTTTACTTCAACGACCTTCTTCCTCATCCCAGAATCACATGCATATGCAGACACTGTACACTGACATTCATTACCCAAGAGAAGAAATGCCAGTGCTCTAAGCTACATCAATCACCACTGAGAGCTATATCAGCTTGGGGAAATAGATGGAAATAACATTTGCACCTGAAAAAACGCAAATGATGATCGCTCTAGGCACCATGAGGGTAATGTGGTGCAGTAGTAAGGATGAATGGGAGGATTTTGGCACCTGGAGAAGAAGTTGATATCCGGGGGGTGAAATTTGACTCCAAACAAACCCATGAAGAACCTTTTTGTAAATCTTCCAAACAAGGCAGCCAGGAAGCTTCGCACTTCGCCGTATCTCGTCTGCTTGACGTAGGGGTTGCAAGTTTCCCGTACGAGGCACAATTTCCCTCACCCCTTGAGTATGTCCATTTTTCTTGTTTGCCTGCCCCCCTCCATCTGCACCTTGACAAGTAAGAATAGAGCAAGACGTCTATCTCCGCCGGGACCCACCCTGGATAACTGTCATTTCAGCAGAGCCTTCAACATGGGAGGGATGGGTTGGGCCCTTACTTTATGTACAAGGCCAATATTTTCCAAAAAACACACTTTTGGGTCCACTTTGAGGGCAGCGGGTTTTAAACAACTTTTTTGCCACAAGATGGGCAGAAAGCAGCAACTTTATCTGGCTGTACCATTCTCCAGAAAATCATCCATCTGAGATCTACATACCCCGAATACTCGGTATGGGGAAACTTCTAAGCATAATGATTCAATGAGAAAAGTCGTTGACCAAAATGAAAATGCTGGGCCCCCAATGGGTCCAACTTCATCCGTTCCCTACCTGTATGTCTCATAACAAAAAAAATGCTTTCAAAAGAGCTGATGTAGGAAAAACTCTTAGTTTCCCAAAAAGTTAGGAACCTTAACCGTAATATAGCGGTCAATAAAGTAGGGATCCTTTAAACCTTGTCAAAACCCTGTGTAAAAAAAAAAAAAAAAAAAGGTAAAATTCGCATGCTCGTTATAAAGTGGCAGTCCAACAGAAGTGGCGACTGAAAATGGGGGCTTGGCAATTCTCACAGAGAGGAAAGGGGGGCGCCTCTCCATGAGAAAACCTGGTAAGACGTGGCCAATGCAAAGACGGGGGAGAGTTCTCCCAACCTCGACATGGTGATAAAAAGAGGCCAGAAATATTTTTGGTTTAATAGATTGAAGTTTGTTGCGAGCATAGTAGACCAAAGGTGTTGCCAAAGGGGGGTGAAGGGGGGAAGACATTTCAGCAAAATCCATAAAGGAACACCCCTAATGAAACGGTAGGGCATGACTGCTGACCCGCAGCATGTCTGCCTGTTCATTGCCCTGTACGTCAACATGAGACACAGGCATTGATGCAAAACGGATAATCTGCAAAGGGTGGGATAAAATTCAACATAAAAATACTAGCCAAGATAGTAAATGCCCTCGTACGAACGCTGTCCGGAAAAACTGTCCCAACCCCAAAACCGTCAAAAGACTTAGAGCCATCTTGTAACAGCAATGGGATGAGAAGAGAGTGAAAGTGGTCAAGAAAAAGAGGCAGGAAGCGACCATAGACGTTGGGCTTGAGCAAGGGAAGAAAAGAACGACTCGAACAGCGGAACTTCCCGGGGGGGTAGGAAAAGTGAATGCTACTGAACACAAAAGGTGGTAATTGAAGAGAAAAAGACGAAAAAGGGCGAAGAGAGAAGGGAAGGGTAAACAGGGGGGGGGCGAACAAAAAGAATGTCTCTAATACAGTGACCATTCTAAAAGGGAAATTGCGGAGATCATGAGAGCGTAATAGCAAAGGGGCAAGGGGCTTCACGCGATCGGTAAGGATGGAACGTTTGCTTTGCAAAAGGGCTCTCGCGGGGGAAAGCGAAAAGCCCCAAAGGGCCCTAAACTAATCCTTGGTGATGAAGGGGGGTTAAAGGGAGAGAGAGTAGCGGGAGAGCCGCTGAATAGTTTGGGTTCCCAAAACAAGTTCGATAAAAAATGGGGGAATGTAGGCAAGGAGGGTTCACATCACTCCCATGAAAGATGAGGGAAGGGTTTTAAGAAGGTTCAGCCGGCTGTACAAATTCCCTTTAGAAGGGGAATGGAGGTTTCCAGGGTAACCTACGATCAAAAAGGGGGCCCAGAAAAATTTACTGTACACGTTTAGGGATAGGAACCATAGAGGTACAAAGGAGATCTGGGGAACAGAGCGTTAGTGAAAGTAATTTGGTGGGTTTTTTGGCTGGAAAAAATTTTAAAACCCCGGTGGTGGCCCAATGGAAACCCGGTTTTGACTGCAGGAGAAACGTAATGAGGTGACAGTCAGCGCCCGCACAGGCAATACGAAGTCATCAACAAAGTGATGTCCAAAAATTTGATGGGAAAACTAGAGGCCAAATCATTAATAGCAAGGAGAAAAAGGTTGTGCTCAAACACACCCTGGGGGACACCTTCACTTGGATAAAGTGGGGGGGAGAGCACATTATTAACCCAACAGGGAAATGCCTGTCATTTAAAAAAGTTTTTAAAGGGAAAGGGAGGGTAGATTGCCTCAAAGGGCCCAAAGGGAGGGGGTTTGGGGCTAAAATATTATACCCCCAAGTTGTGTCTATCCCTTTCTCAAGGTCAAAAAATAGGCAATAACTAGTGGTTATTTCAAAGGCATTACGAACTACATCCAACGTAGTAAGGGTCTAGGGTTTAGAACGCCCCCTTACGAAAGCCTATTGCGAGTGAAGATGTTGGTGTCTCAAAAAAACCACACAAAAAGTCATTTACTAGGCTTTCCACACTTTGAAAACTGCAGGGGTAAGAGCAAGGGGACATAGTGGGAGGTTTCATGTCCGTAGTGCCGGTTTGGGGGAAAAGGGAGAACAATGGCGGATTTCCAAGCTGTGGAAGAATCCTTGTGCCCAATAAGATTGAAAAAGGCGAATGGCGCGGGGGCTACTGATGTAAATTTTTTGTAGCATACGAATTGAATTCGTGGGGCCAGCCGAGATCGGCAAGCGAGAGGTTCCCTCCATTTTTAAGTGTAAAAGGCACATTATACTGTTTTTTCCTGAGAGAAAAAAGCCCAAGGTCTAACTCTCTGAAGACTTTGAGGAAAAAATGAGGGGGATAGATGGAGTCCCAAATCGGCCCAGAGATTCCCAATTTTCATTGGAAACACTATGGGTTTGCTATAAAAACCCCGGGCAACCCCAAACGGGGACCGGGTAGGAAATATTTCCACTCATTTTTCTATTTTTTTCCAGACTGCACTCATAAGGAAGCAGAGGTGAGGGGGGAGAATAATCTCGCCAACATGTGCGTTTAGCATCACGGATGAACGGCGGCAGAGCATCTTTTTGCTTAAAATCAAAAGTCTCCTGTGGTTCTATTGTACCCAACCTCCCCAGCAGGGGTTTTAAAACTACGCACGAGCAAAACAGGAGACCACCAAGGCAAATTTCTAGAATGCCTCCCCGAAGGCTGGAGGGATGTCCTGGTAGTCAAAAATGTGGGCTGATGTGCTGTCCTGGGAGACAGTAATGGTAAGTGGAGGTCTGCCTGGGAACAGAAATGGTGAAGCTGGAGTACTCCCCTGGGAGACAGTAATGGTAAAGCTGGAGTTTTTGTCCAGGTAGTGGGGAATTAACCAGGAAGGAATACATATAAATACCTCAAGAGGACAGGACCCAATATAGGGAAACAAGTGTATCAAAGATAAGATAAAACCCAATATTGCAAACTAGAAATCCGCAGGAAATACAAACAAAGGACCCAAAGCAATAGTGAAGAAAAATTCCCAAAAAACAACTGGTGGGGCCCATTGTTGGTGCTGGAGGATGGGTAAAAAGGGGAAACATGCCCCAACGGGGAATACAGTAAAAAAAACCCCAAAGGGGCAAACGGAAACCAAGCCTGTGCACAACATGCACTTGGATCTGCTGGCAGGGGAAATCTGGAAAAAAAATGGGACATGCAATTGGGCCACCCTAAAAATGTCATGTCCATAAAACAGGAAAATGCAAAATCCCTTTCCCGTAAGCTTTTTTACCCCGAAATGGTACCTCTTCAGTACAGAAAGACTGGTATAAATTAAAATTTCCAGGAACCCTAAAGGGGACAAAAAGATACAAAACATCCAGGCCATGGGAAAAATGGGGAGCCCCCGCCCCTCAAAAGGGAGAGGTTTTTTAGTGCCCGGAAGGAAAAAAAAAATGGCAGGAAATGGCAGAAATCGTACACCAAATCCAGTCATTCCTGGAGTGGAACCCGCGTGGCCTCCCTCCCAAAACCAAAGTACAGATACTAAGCCGGAAAAAAAATCCCCCCCCAGTACCAACAAAACCACCCGTCCGATAAAAATTCTTTTTTTTTGCAAAATACAGGTCTAAAGCCAGCAACAAACAAAAAAAATACCTTTTATCTGGGTGCTTGCAGAGGCAAAGGGAATGTTCGCGGGTTTCACTGAACCCACATAAAGGATCCTTGGACAAGAAATATGGATCCCAGGTTACAAACCCATACAGATGGACAGAGTGAACAGGCAAAAGGGGGGGGGTTTCCTTAATTGCGAGTCATTGTTTGCACGAACGCTAATGCCTCAAATGACGTAGTGGAAGTTTTACAAAAAGGTCGAGAAACCAAAAACCCATCTTGTGGTAGTCACAACTCCGATGCAACTTCCCCGCAATTCCAGGGAAAAGCTGTTAAAAATTGACCACTGTCTGGGAAAAACTTCCACTCCCGCACCCAACATTTGCTCCCGGGGGATTTCAACTTAAGGGACCTAAAAGGGGGGGAATAAGCAAATAATATTGTTGCTTTAAAAACACCAGAGGAGCCTGATGAAAACTCACACTACACAGCTTTTAAACCGCAAAAATTCAATTTTAAAAACCCCAAAAAAAGAGCCATAATGGAGAAAAACACTAGACCCATATTCCTAAAAATGATGACTGATAAGAAAAAGTCACCATATCAAAAAAAATATACTCAGATCACAAATAATTGAGGTCAACAGTAACTGGAGCCCCCGACCAAAAAAATGAGACTAGCACGAGGGGGGGGATTCACCAAACCAACTTCAATAACAAAAACTAAAGTGGGACCAAGTAAAAACCCAAGTCCCTTTAAACCGATATAAGCTGGGAAAATATAAGCAACACAGACCAAAAACTTATGCCTAGAACAGATTAACTCGGTGGGACTCGAGTATGCACAAGGTTATTCCTCTAAGAAAAAAAGGGGAGTAATGTAAAAAATAGAAAGAGACAGGCCTCCCCTTTACAGGCGACGGAAAAGAAAACAGAGCGGCTAAAAGATTTATATACTGAAATGCCAGGGGACATGGTCAGAGAAATAGCAAGCTCAAATTTTAAGCTAAAAGAACCCTTTAGGAGTCAAAAAATCGCGGGAAGAACTAAAACCATAAATGAAATCGAAAGAAACCCAAAGTATTTTTCTCCTATCCCAAATCAAAATCGAAACAACGTCCAGTTTGGGCCCACTTAAACAAGATGGGTCCTACACAATGACAGCAAGGAAATGAGTGGCACTCAAGTCCCAATTGATCAGTTTTTAGAAAACCCGCTAACCGATGAAAAGCAAGTCAAAATAAAATTTTTTATGAAGAGCCAAAAAATTTTGATTAACACAAGCCTATCCGATGTTATCCTGACCCCAAAATGACTTCAAACAGGGAAAATGACATGCCTCCTCTGCCCCAGGGCCAACTCAGGGAACTCTTGTTCATCAAAAACGAAAGAACCCCCTATCACAGCCTTTTCCCACCTAGAAGGAGCATGGACAGGGGGGTCGTCCCACAGTTACTAAAAAAAACAAAAACCCCACTCCACAAAGGGGGAAAAGCAACAGAAAGAACTACAACCAATAGCACTAAATCCAATCATAAAAACTTTAAAAGGGCCGGGGAAAAGCAAGATCCCACGCATCTGAAACCCATCATTCACAAACCCAGGGAAACATGGTTTAGAACAGGTCGCTCCTGTCGTCTCAACTATTGCCACTACGAAAAGGCCCAAATACTAAAGACAAAAAGAATGGGGTGTAATATATACGACTTTTCAAAAGCCTCGACAAGTTACCCTGGGTAAAAAGCGCACAAAAAAGCGTGCTAAAAGGAAAAAAACAGGAAAAAGTCGGGCGATGGATCATAATTTTCCTCACTAACAAACACAAGAGTATCGCCAAGAAAGTCCCGGGGAGCTACGGTGAAAAGCTCTTTTTACAAACACAGTACTCGCTCCCCTTGTTCCTCATCCTTTATCCGACATAACAAGGGGTCAGCCCAGCACCGTGTCTTCCTTTGCAGATACACCCGAATCGCATGACAGTGTCTTCCATTGCAGACACTGCAAAGCCCAGGCAGCACAACCAAACTTTCGTGGGCTGCAGAAAACAATATGAAGTTCAACGTGAGAAATTTCAATTACCAGATTGGAAACTAGGAAATTTAAACGTCAAGAGTAAAAACAAAATTTTGGCCACAAAATAGAGCGAAACACCAACGTCAAAGACCCGGGGGTGATTGTTGGGGGATCTCACCTTTAAGGACCAAACATTGTATCAATCCACTGCTAAAAAATGCAGGAGGGGTAATGAAAACCTTCAAAACTAGGGAGGCCAACCCATGATGACACTCTTCAGGTCACTTGTTCTATCTGGGCTGGAATTTTGTGCCATTACAGCCCCTTTAAAGGGCAGGTGAATTGCCGACCTAGAAAAGTAAAGAACTTCACGGCGCGCATAACGGAGATAAAACACCTAAAATTATTGGGGGAGCGTTTGATTTTCCTAAACCTGTTTCCCCCTGGAACGCAGGAGGGAAAATACTGATTATTACACCTGGAAAATCCTAGAGGGGGCATACCGAAAATTTCACCGAAAACACTCATTACGAAAGCAAAGACTTGGGCAAACTGCACCATCCCCCCAATGAAAAGCAGGGGTGTCACTAGCACGTTAAGGACCCTACAAAAGTGTCAGGGGCCCCGGGCTGTTCAACTGCCTCCCACAACATAAGGGGGGGTTTCCAACAACCCCCGGCAGTCTTTTAAGTGGCACGGACAAGCACCTAAAGTCATTCCGGATCAGCCCGGGCTGTGCTCGTATGTTGGTTTGCGTGCAGCCCGCAGCACAGCCGGTTTATCAGGTCTGACCCCCAGGGGGCCTGGTCTCAGACCGGCCCGGGGGCGTTGACCCCCGGGAAACCCCTCCACGTAAACTCCTTTTCTCTCCCGGTATAGAATGAGAAGCCCACGGGTTTAAAAAGGAGGCGAGAAGAGGTTAAAAACTCATCGATGGAGGACGAAGAAGGAACCCCTTAAAAACAGTTAGGTGTGAGTAAAGGGTTTCCCAAATTTTCCTATCAAATTGCCAGCGTGGGGGGAAGAGGTGGGATATGAAGGGGGAAATAAGAATGATTAGAAAAGATCGCTGTCATGTAATCCGGGAGAAAGACCCCAAATGAAGTCTAATGCACGGGGGGAAGGCAGACTGAGAATCATGCAAAAGAGAGTGTGAGTCCGAAGATCAAAATGGGGGTGAGTACCTGTATTTAAAACAGGGGGGGGTGGGTGGCAAAAAAGCCTCTAATGAATCCCAGGGGAATCACAGTGAGACCCCCCAGAGGAAATGGGGGCTTTTAAAATCACCAATACAAATCGGTGGCAGTAATGACAAAAACAAAAGGGAAATACTGGAATAGATAATGCCCGGGAAGGAGAGAGAATAAAAAACGAGCTTTAAACCCCTATGAAGTGGATCGGGCTGCGTGTAATGCAACGAAGTACAAACAAATAGCTGATGGTACGGAATATCAGTGGTAGAAGAAGGGCTTTTTAAATTAAAGGTCCCATCAGGAAAAGGATCTGAAGAATACAAAAAATTTTACCCGATGGGAAAATAACAGCAGAGTGTAATTTTGGGTTCCCGAAAACAAACACCAACAGGGGGAAAAATGGAGAGAGCATCTGAAGCCACCCCGATTACCCTGAGGCCGCTATATTCCACTGTAAATAGGCCATGATTGGGGAATGATAAAGATACCTGAAATCCCAGGTAAGGGGTTTCCCATGGATAAAGGGGGTTTGAAAAAAACCACATGCGAGGCAGTGGAAAAAATTCAAACAGTGAAGGAACGGTGCCTGTGAAGAAAGGAGTTGCACAGATGGAGCGAGGGGAGAGAAGGATGGGGGGTGGGTCATGTCCATTGATGGTTTGGGGCTCTGCAAAAAATTCAGAATTGCTTCAAGTTTTTCAGAATTCAGAGACTCGTTGGGGGACAATATTGGGAAAGGTAGGGGGGGGGATGAGTAAAGTTGGAACTGTTTTGGACATACCAAGGTAGGGGGGGGGAAAGGGGAGGGAACTGGAGAAACGTGGGAAGGGGGAAAAAGGCGAAACCTGGAGGTGGAAAAAGAAAGGAAAAAACTTGGGGGGGAACTGGGGGGGAAAAGGGACAGTAAAAGGAGGGGGGGAACCCCTACACTTGCCAGTGGAGGGGGAAACCCGGACAGGACGGGAAAGGTAAAAAAGGGGAGGGGGGAAAATGGGTAGGAGGGTTAACGAACCCTTTTTTTTATTTTTAGAAGTAGAGGGGCATTGGGAGGAGGTGTTATACAGATCCGTCGCTACTGAGGCTTGTGAGAGAGAACACATGAAGCGAGATCAACTGAGGCATTGATGGGGGTTAG
>NW_026464333.1:0-14373 GCF_026875155.1 Cherax quadricarinatus
GTTCTGCAGACAAGTCCTGAGCCACTTCTAAATGAACTGCCTTAGTAGCAGTACAGGTGAACAAACAAACATACACTTTCAGTGGAACACCATCTGAAGTACCTGTTAAAATTATTGGACCACTATAGTCTACACCTGTTACATCAAATGGTTTCACTAATTGTACATGCTCCTTTGGCAATGGTGGAGGACCTGGGTACATATAGGATCTGGCATCCACACGGCGACATATTACACAAGATTTAATCACCCTTTTTACACTTTGCAATCCTTGTGGAATCCAGAAAATTTCCCTAATACAATTTAGGTATATTGTATCCCACCATGCATTACATTTTTATGGGCATTTAGAACAATCAAATTTGTTAGATGATGAGTTTTGGGCAGTGAGATAGGGTGTTTAGCATAATCACCCAATTCAGCATTTTGTAACCTACCTCTTCACCTAATTACACTGTTCTCTAAATACAGCCCCAATTTCTCTATTATGGAACCTTTCACAATTTTTCTTTCCATCATCAATTTAATCTCATTTCCATAGATTTCCTCCTGTACCCTCTTTATCGAATATTCAAGAGGATGTGAAAACTTAAATGAAATATTCATCTTCTTTAGAAATTAACTTAGTTACATTGATTAGTTTGGGTAAAGAAGAATACCTATTTATATCAATGGCTAAGGAAGGACAAACTATTGGAGCGGTGGTCACAGTAATTTCAACAGGAGCAATATACACCTTTTGTACAGGCCAAGTAGCTTTATCTACCAACCAGCTCGGTCCTTTAAACCATGATACAGCATTTACAAATTTAGCATAAGATAAACCTCGAGACAAGAAATCAGTTGGATTCTCCTCACCAGGTATATGATTAAATGTTAACGTATGCTGACCCAAACTATTATACTTCTTTTGCATCCGATTAATTTTAGCAACTCTGTTTTGTACGTACACAATTTTACTGTTTCCATTACG
The DNA here is from genome assembly GCF_026875155.1 of Cherax quadricarinatus. Lineage (NCBI taxonomy): Eukaryota > Metazoa > Arthropoda > Malacostraca > Decapoda > Parastacidae > Cherax > Cherax quadricarinatus. The sequence goes on from NW_026464333.1 coordinate 974, forward strand.
AATCCATTGTAAGGATACCTCATTATCAGACCAAATCACAGTGTCGCTAATATTTATCTCCTGCAACTTATTTCTTATATAATTAGCTAATTTGATACCTACATAAATGGCTTGTTAATTCCAACTCAGGTAAGGTATGTGATTTAATTGGAGACACTTTAGCCTTAGACATAACAAGAGAAATAACAATATTACATTGAAGGTAAGGAACTGCTCCATATGCCAATTTTGAAACATCACAAAAAATGTGGAGTAAATTTTTCCCATTTGGATTGACCACTTGGCATGGGAACTCCAACACTGGAATTTTTTCATAATCACCAATTAATTCATGCCACCTGTTAATGAATTCCTCAGGTAGAATTTCATCCCAAGCACATTTAAGTTTCCATGCTTCCTGTATTAATAATTTCCCTCTTATAGTAAGGGGTGACACTAAACCTAGTGGATCAAAACATTTGGAAACTTCAGCAAGCAAAACTCTTAGTTAATTTATTGGGCATACTGCAATTATTAGGTTTTAACATTAGCAAATCTCTCTCAGTATCCCAGGTTACCTGGAGTTTACCTGGAGAGAGTTTTGGGGGTCAACGCCCCCGCGGCCCGGTCTGTGACCAGGCCTCCTGGTGGATCAGCCCCTGATCAACCAGGCTGTTGCTGCTGGCTGCACGCAAACCAACGTACGAGCCACAGCCCGGCTGATCAGGAACTGACTTTAGGTGCTTGTCCAGTGCCAGCTTGAAGACTGCCAGGGGTCTGTTGGTAATCCCCCTTATGTGTGCTGGGAGGCAGTTGAACAGTCTCGGGCCCCTGACACTTATTGTATGGTCTCTTAACGTGCTAGTGACACCCCTGCTTTTCATTGGGGGGATGGTGCATCGTCTGCCAAGTCTTTTGCTTTCGTAGTGAGTGATTTTCGTGTGCAAGTTCGGTACTAGTCCCTCTAGGATTTTCCAGGTGTATATAATCATGTATCTCTCCCTCCTGCGTTCCAGGGAATATAGGTTTAGAAACCTCAAGCGCTCCCAGTAATTGAGGTGTTTTATCTCCGTTATGCGCGCCGTGAAAGTTCTCTGTACATTTTCTAGGTCGGCAATTTCACCTGCCTTGAAAGGTGCTGTTAGAGTGCAGCAATATTCCAGCCTAGATAGAACAAGTGACCTGAAGAGTGTCATCATGGGCTTGGCCTCCCTAGTTTTGAAGGTTCTCATTATCCATCCTGTCATTTTTCTAGCAGATGCGATTGATACAATGTTATGGTCCTTGAAGGTGAGATCCTCCGACATAATCACCCCCAGGTCTTTGACGTTGGTGTTTCGCTCTATTTTGTGGCCAGAATTTGTTTTGTACTCTGATGAAGATTTGATTTCCTCATGTTTACCATATCTGAGTAATTGAAATTTCTCATCGTTGAACTTCATATTGTTTTCCGCAGCCCACTGAAAGATTTGGTTGATGTCCGCCTGGAGCCTTGCAGTGTCTGCAATGGAAGACACTGTCATGCAGATTCGGGTGTCATCTGCAAAGGAAGACACGGTGCTGTGGCTGACATCCTTGTCTATGTCGGATATGAGGATGAGGAACAAGATGGGAGCTAGTACTGTGCCTTGTGGAACAGAGCTTTTCACCGTAGCTGCCTCGGACTTTACTCTGTTGACGACTACTCTCTGTGTTCTGTTAGTGAGGAAATTATAGATCCATCGACCGACTTTTCCTGTTATTCCTTTAGCACGCATTTTGTGCGCTATTACGCCATGGTTAATCATAATACATTACTACATTTTGGCATTTCATCTCCAGGGAAATCTTTACTTATTTTGTCCTTTAATTTGGACGAATTACTATTCCATTCCCTCAGAGGCATATTTGCACTTTGCATTATTTCATTAGCCTCTCTATAAGTCATTGTTACGGCTCGAATCTTAATCTTTAGCCAGGTTAGTGCACTCCATAACAACACTTCATGGAATGAGACAATATTACCTGGAGTTTACCTGGAGAGAGTTCCAGGGGTCAACGCCCCCGCAGCCCGGTCTGTGACCAGGCCTCCCGGTGGATCAGATCCTGATCAACCAGGCTGTTGCTGCTGGCTGCACGCAAACCAACGTACGAGCCACAGCCCGGCTGGTCAGGAACCGACTTTAGGTGCTTGTCCAGTGCCAGCTTGAAGACTGCCAGGGGTCTGTTGGTAATCCCCCTTATGTATGCTGGGAGGCAGTTGAACAGTTTCGGGCCCCTGACACTTATTGTATGGTCTCTTAACGTGCTAGTGACACCCCTGCTTTTCATTGGGGGGATGTTGCATCGTCTGCCAAGTCTTTTGCTTTCGTAGTGAGTGATTTTCGTGTGCAAGTTCGGTACTAGTCCCTCTAGGATTTTCCAGGTGTATATGATCATGTATCTCTCCCGCCTGCATTCCAGGGAATACAGGTTCAGGAACCTCAAGCGCTCCCAGTAATTGAGGTGTTTTATCTCCATTATGCGCGCCGTGAAGGTTCTCTGTACATTTTCTAGGTCGGCAATTTCATCTGCCTTGATAGGTGCTGTTAGTGTGCAGCAATATTCCAGCCTAGATAGAACAAGTGACCTGAAGAGTGTCATCATAGGCTTGGCCTCCCTAGTTTTGAAGGTTCTCATTATCCATCCTGTCATTTTTCTAGCAGATGCGATTGATACAATGTTATGGTCCTTGAAGGTGAGATCCTCTGACATGATCACTCCCAGGTCTTTGACGTTAGTGCTACAGTATATAAGCCACGTCTACGGCCCTATGCTGTATATTCTACAAGATTGATGGACTGAACACATCGATTCCAGGTTGAGGGACTGATTACCTCGAACTTCTACTCTACTTACCCATTTCTACTTTGTATTGGACTGATGAAGCCACTATGTGGCGAAACGTTTCTTCAATAAAGATTTCCATGAGTTGCATAAGTGTCTCAATTCTTCAACTTCTCGGTTTTCAAAACCATTCATCATCACATAAAAATATATTACATCCAATAATGGAACTATTCCTAAGACATTGGTTCCCGCAAACACACCTTCACACACACAAAGTTAATGTTACCGATTAACATTCAATATATGACCTTCCATACAAATAGAAGGGTATATATAAACCCCATAAAATTCTTATATATTCTCGTACATAGTTCATAATGTACCCCTTCAATTATGCAATAAAAAAAAGACGTATGACAAGGATAAAGTTATCATTAGATTCGAATATATAAAGTATATCCTCACATATACATATGAATATATCCCCCTATATAAAACGGTTCTTATAATGATAAAAGAAAAAACAGAAAATCACATACAACTTTTAACTCTGGTTTTACAAAATTCATAAGGTCTACATACCCCGGAGCCCCCGACGGCTCCCTGCAAATAAACTTTACCCACATCAGACACCTTGCAAACCAGTCAATCTTCCTCATCAGGCATCCAAGCACTCCAAGAGGACACACCACTGAAGAGACCAACCCTTTGCCTCCTCGCCCCGTCGCCAAGCAGAGTAAAATTTCAACAGTAAGTCCACGATATCGCTCCGGAAAACTAGTTACCCACCGTCCAACATATAATTGTTTGTTCCTACATGCTGTCCTATAAAAACACGCCGCCAACGCTTTTATCCTAATGTTTTCCTCCACCTCCCTCATCCCTCAAGAGACATACAAGTAATCAACTATTACGTATCTGATAGCCTTCCCCACCTCGTTACACATCCCTCCCATATCTAACATTAAAGCCTTAAGCCTTAAGGGGTGATATCTGACCCCTCCCTCCCGAATAAAAGGAAAACCCTCTTCAACCACAATCTTACCACCTCCAAAGCAGAACAAAAATATACTACATGGAAAGCAGTTTCAACTTCCCCACAAAAACCGCATGACGCCTCTCTCACAAAACCCATTTGTCTTAGCACCTCTTTCGATGCCAACGTCCCCATAAGAAATCTATATACTGATTCCCTCACTCTTGCCTGTATTCTTAGTTTACTAAATTCCACCCACATCACTCTCCAATCATATGTGGGATACACTGCCATCCCTGCATTGATTCCTGACGACGACTCACTCCCACCAACCGTTTTTACCTTGAGTTTTTTAACATGAGAACCTTTAACATAAACCTCAACATATCTTCACACTCACTAAGTCCTGCCACTCCACTATTTGCGGATATCCCCCATCACCTCCCCCACTCAAAGACCCCTTTCCCCCCTGCCCGAATATACCTCTGCTTCACATATAGCGCCTTCACCCTAGATCCTAATGCCATCAATCCAATCCTACCTGTCTTACCGCAGTCATTACCACATCTTTGCCCAACCACGCCCTCCCAAAACCCCACACATACCTTAAAACTCTCCTTTGTAATTCCATAATATCCTGACGTCGTAAGGGATAAATTTCCACCACTCCCCACACCTTGCTATAAATCAGCGTATTTACCACCAAAACCCTTTGATGCAAGGTTACGTCCCCGACCCATAGACGACTAAGCCTACTCAAAGCTCTGTCCATTACCATTTCTGAATTAACCCACCTGCTCTCCTGTGCATCTGCCAAATACAAAATCCCACAAATCTTGAGCCTTTCTACAGTTATCCAGCCAAACTCCTCCCCCAAGGTCCCGCCTACCCAAGCGCCTACCTCCAGCAACCGTGATTTCTGCTTATTAACTCTCATCCCAGTAGCATTCCCAAAAATCTCAAGTACCCTTCCCACTTTACTTAAATCTTCTATCTCATTAAGTAAAACAGTTGTATCATCTACATAACCAACAATATTCCCACAAAAGCCTCCACTCTCCCCCATCCTTCCCATCCCACCATCAACCAGAACATAGAAAGGATTCTGCATACATGCAAAGAGTATTTGGGAGAGAAGACATCCCTGCCTTAAACCCCTCCCCATGCTTACAGGACTACCCAACCTACCATTTACCTGTACTCTCATCGATGCATCAGCATACAATGTCCTCACCCATCCCACCACCCTCCCTCCAAAACCCATTCTCACCATACTCTCAATCAAAAATTCCCTATCCACATAATCCTAAGCTTTCTCCCAATCCAGACCTAGAATACCTCCCTTACTACTACCCTCGAGGAAATCCCTAATACGTCCATAACCTACCTTCATATTCCTCCCCGGGATTCCAAACTGTTCCCCATGTATCACCGACCCCATGACCTTCTTCAGTCTATTACCTAAAATTTTCGCAAAAACCTTGTAATCTGGGCACATCAGAGATATTGCTCAATAAGCACTCAACTCTCTTCCCCTCCACTTCTTTGGTACCAAAACTATGACACCGGTACTTTGCGATTTGCCCAACTTCCCACTAGTTAACTTATAATCCAATACCCTAACAAAGCATTGCCTAATACACCCCCAATGTGCTCTATAAAAATAACTTGGTATACCATCTATCCCCGGTGTTTTCCCGGTACTCATCCCGAAAACTGCCTCTTCCACCTCAACCTCACTTATACCACCCTCCAACCCCACTCTATCCTGCTCACTTAAAACACTATGGAACCCCCCTCCAAAAATACCCTCCCAGGAACCCCCCTCCCTCCTACTCCATTTCTCCCTAAACCAACTATCAGCATAGAGACTCATACTTTCCGTGTTGGATACGACCCGACCCTCTGGATACCCTCCCACCCCAGGGCTAGTCTCCAATTGTAGAATGGTGGTTACCCTCTGTCGGTCTCAAAATTTATGTAAAACAAACCCGGACGGCTTATCACCCCACAATACGTCCTCTAACCCCGCCCTAACCCTGATTGCATCAAACCTATCATTGTGTAATTCAGCTATTCTACTCCGAAGACTATCCATGTCATCCCTCCTACCACCTCCCCCATCATAACAGTCTTGCAACTGTCCCTCCAGATAATTTTGCAACCCAAAATGCCACCTCACCTCTTCTCGTCCCCTAACCTTAAAAAAAATCACTATTTCAGGTTTGGCCTGCATTTCCCACCAATCTAACAGATCTATCTCCCTGTCTCTAGCCTCCCAAAAATGCAACCACCAATCACTGAAAAAAGGCCCCTCCCCCTCCTCCTTAAGAAGCCTTACATTTAATTTCCAGTACCCAGAATAAATACGCACCATTCCATCCCACATCAGATCTGCTATTACTGCCCTGTGATCAGAAAACCCCACATCGAATGTTTGCACCCTCACAACATCTATACCCTGCTTAATATAGATTCTGTCCAATCGTGCCTCATATCCCCTACGGACGAACGTGTGCTCCACTAGGTATCCTCCCCTCCCCACCACATCAACAACCCCAATATCTCGCAATACATTCCTCAGAACACTCAACACACAACCCGCCCCTCTCGGTTCGACATCACCACTCTGTATCACACAATTCCAATCACCTCCCATTACTGTTATAGCAGGCAACCCTCTCAAGTGATACAGCAATACCTCCCTGACAATATCTACTTTTACCCTGGAATTACTAGTTGCTGGCATGTAAACACCTACGAAACTAGCCCAACTCTCATCCCAGACACCATCCACCCTCACGACCCTCCCACCCCCCCTCTTCCCAACCCATGACATGCAAGTGGCTGGTCTCCTTTACCGCCACTGCTACCCCACCTTTCAATTGCAAACCACTGGTAACATACATCCGATATCCATTCACCATCAACTCACATCCAGCCATGTTATTAAGCTCTTTCAAAAAACAAAAGTCGACATCAAACCGCCGTAAAAACCACTCCAATCAGACTTTCTTGACCTCAGTCTTAAGTCCATTAACATTAAGTGTGACACATCTGAAATTTATAGAAGGGGCGGCTTTCCCCTATGCTGCTGGGATTTACTCACTGCACTTTTCACATTATGTGTGCCTTTGTCACTCGATTTTTCCTGTGTAGTCACCTCCCCCCTCCCTCTCCCACTGTGCAACTCAGGTGCACCTCTACCACTATGAGACATCGGCTCCACCACCGCTGCCCATGACCTCTTCCCCGGCCTCTGCCCCGGGGTAATGACCTCATCTATCTCTGACGCAGCAGTTCTTTTCCTAGAACTTCCGCTTAGACACATATCACCATCAGGCGAATCCTTCTGGTGCTCCTCCACGACCACCACATGCTCCAGTCCTTTCTTACTCAAAGCTTTCTCCACGTTTTGTTGTCCCTCCAGCGTTCTGTCCTCACATAAACTGAGGACACCTCCTGCACAGGGCTCCTCCCCATCCAGAAAATCCTTGATCACATCCGCCAATGAACCATCCTGGGTCGAAGCTTCCTGGACTAAAGACTCCTCAGATGTCACCTTCATCTCCCCCGATGCCCCTGGGAGAGTGACACACGTCTCAGCCACCGCCACCTCCCGTTCGACCTCCTCGCTCCAGAAGTCAGTCCTCCATCCTCTCGAGGCACCAGAGCCAGGCACCAAATCAAACGGCTGCTGAATCACAATAGGCGTCCCCAGAACTCGAGGAGCCTGCCTCCTAGGATACTGGGCTGACATGTACTCATAAGAGCTACACAAACGATATGTTTTCCTCTGACCAGCATAGTACACATAAACCTGTGTTCTATAACCGGTCATTGTAACATAGGATGGTATAGGTCTTGTTAAAGACATTTTGAGGGTGTAAGAACCCTCTGGTAGCCCTTCATATGGACCATCCCTCCACACACCCATGGTTGCAGAATGCACTGTCCCATAACTGCTGAAAAACTCCTGTAGACCATATGCCGTGGCCTTGAAGGGTACATTTTGTACCTTCACCCATGTGAAGTACTTAGAGACGTCATGTAAAACGACATCCACCGCTGAATTCACACTCACGCGTTGTTCCTGGTAATGCTCGACAATTCTTGTGTAGAAGCTGGCTTGTACAAATTTCACTAAGATTCATGTCAAACCATTAAGAGCGACGTGATACAATTCCTCATTGGGAATACCATATGCATCCCTGATGATGCCAGGGAGAAGGACGTTCATCGTATCGCCACTTAATGTACCATGAGCCAGCTCAATGTAGACAGTATTTATTCTCTGTCCTGTACGTTCCACCATTTTGATTAAAAGTGAAAACGGGAAAACGCGAAAAACCCAACTAAATCAGGGCATCTGCGCAGGTCCACAGGGCCCGAGAGCGATCAAACAATAAACTAACGGACTTGAAAAGGACAATGGAAAAACAAACAAAATACCATAAAAAAATCCAAGTATGAAACTATGTCAAAAATTAAAAACACAATCTAGAAAGGAATTTTTCCCTTCCTTACACTTTCTTGTACCGAAACACAACTTACTCACCTCTCACACAACATACACGCAAAACACATACGAGAGACCGTCCTTTTTACTTTTTCACCGTAAAAATGCCATAAATCCCAACACGGAAACAAATGATGGGTAAAGGGAAAACTACGCCCCAACGATTCCCAAAAAAACAACTGATTCCTAATCGTTGGATACATTACTGCATAATACCGTGACCCTTTCAATCTTCCCACTGTCCGGAGTACCCAAGATACATGAATAAATTTCGTACAAACAACCCCAGTCCCCCTTGCGACTTCACCCGGGGCCCCCCCCCCAACACAAAACAAAGGACCGTAGGAAGACAACCCCCCACCCACCCCCCCTAAAAGTCCACAGAGATAAGAGACAGGGCTTCAACTGCTCGCAAAAATAAATTGCATAAAAAAAACATTTCCTCAATCCCACATTCGCTGCAAAACGAATGTCCATAATCAACGTGTACAAAAAACCAACCCAGACGGAAGATGTTATTAAAAAATTTTAAACCCCTGTTTCATGAACTATGGGTCGCAAGGGAAATCCCCCAAGGGTTCCAAATATCAGCCCAAGTGTAAAACGGAAACTGACTACAGACTTGTCCACGTCATTTTCAAGCGCCCGAACAAAAATACGCGATTTTACCCCCCAAGCAGTTTTGAAACTACGTAAGAAAAATGCAACTTTCCAATGCTTATATGTCGATCAGCCCTTGAACCCGCATAGGTTTTTGATACGTTTCCAACGGGTTTAACCTGCACTCGTGGATTGCACATATGTTTAAAAAAAGAGCAAGCATTGAAGCATGGAAATCTAAAAACCCCAAAAACTCCCCTTGCGCCCTTTAAACTAAGCAACCGAAACAACGACCCCCCAGAAAAACCAAAGACCGCACTAATAAACGTGTCTCACTGCGCATAATGCCACACTTTAGCAATAAGAGGGAATTTAATAACTTCACCACTGAGGGGAAAGTTCCCCATGCAACCGCATCATCCGCATGTCGGAAAACGCTATTAATCACCACTAAAATTGAGCACACGTCCTTCTTTTTCTACTACGCATGAATATCTGCATATTTTCAATGATTCGCACAACCCACGATTCCTCCATGGAAAATTTGACCCCGTTGCCACGGCCCAAAAGTACATATCATCCGTCCCTCGCTGAAAGTGGTCACAATTCGACCAGCTGAAAACACATACTGTAACATGACGCTGAAACCCTCAAAAGCCAACAATGGGATAGGCGGGAAACCACATTGCCCAATTACATGGGAAAATGCTGACACCCCCCCGCCATGCTCATATAAGGATCTGAAAATAGCAAATAAAGTTTGTGATAACGGGCACCCCTGGCGAATCCCATGATGCAAATATACAGATGTACCTAACTTCCCATTTACCTGGACGCGCAAACTGCATATGTCAAAGACATGCCCAGTTTTAAAAATCGATGTGCAAAAACCCTCTCCATTTTTTATTTTCAACACTAGATATCAACGTTATCAAAGGCAGCCTTCCAGTCCCAGCGCCAAAATCCCCCCCCTTACCCAAACCCAATTACTTTTCTCTAAAAAACAGCTATCGTTTTCCCGGGGTACCCGCCTGGTTGTATGAGAACCTTCTCTAAATGGGGTTTAAAAGGGGATTTCACAAATTTTTTGCATATAATTTATAGTCGGTTTAATAGGGTAATTGCCCGTAATCATGTATATCAGTATATTCGTTTTTTTTCGGAACAAAGGGGCCCCTACCTTCTCGCTTAGACCTACTAAAAACCCTGATTTTTTATACTATTTAGTAACTGAACAAGAAACCCATGTAACTCGCACCCAAGAATTCTAAATAAAATTCACATGGGAACCCGTCTGACACCGGCGATTTTCCTTTTTCATGTCTTGCAAAATTGTCCGTATTTCATCAGCACTAACAAGCCCCATAACACATAGTTGTTCATCCCTCGTTAATTTACGAGTCTTCCAGGACTGGACGACGTCCATGGCAACAGTATGATTTCGACTACCGCTAAATGTATCACGGTAAACTATATCAGCATAAAGACTCATATGATCAATATCCATTATCGTCATACCCGACGGGAATGACTCAACCCCGTCCTGCACAGTAAAACCCATTATATTTAATGCCCGACGACGCTGACCTTGCTCACGTAGAACATACACGGATGGTCAGTCTCCCCAAAAACTTCATCAATTTTGTAAATCCGATATTTCAGCTTTCAGGGCGGTGATGTTGGTTACCGGATACTCTGCACGTGGCTCATAACACACACGTAATTGATGTCATAAAAAATTTAACTTCCCATAACTCAATTGTATCGCCTCTTTACCTCAAACCCCTGAAAAAAAAAACTTAAATACTGGTTTTATCCTTCACATCCCACCAGTCTAAAATATCTACAACACCCATCCAATTATCCCATAATTGAGACCACATTCCACTAAATAAATCATGAATTTCATTTCCTTTTAAAAGGCTAAAATTTAATTTCCAAAACCGAGGAACAACTTGTGGCAAACCAGCCCAAGAGAGACACATCAATACCACGCAATGATCAGTAAAGTGTTCATCACATGTCTGGACACTCTGTATATCAATAGCACTTGATACATAGATCCTATCGAGTCACGCCGCGTAACCCTGTCGGACAAAAGTAAAATCCACCCCACCAACTACATCACCTCCCACATCACGCAATGCAACCCCTTGAAAAATATCACCCAAAAGTTGAGAATAAAACCCACTATCCCGTGGTTCCACGTCCCGACGTCGTGTAACGCAATTCCAGTCACCTCCCACAACGGTTACAGCGGGTAACTACCGGAAATGATACACAAGCGTCTCCTGAAAAAACTGATTTTTCATACTCGCATCCCTCACTGCAGGCCCATAAACGCTAATGAATCCGACTCTCATCGTACCCCACCACCCGTCAACGCACACTAAGTGACAGTCAGACCCAATTTCCCAATGATGTAACCGAAATGGACTGTTCTCTCGTATCAACACTGCCACACCATCTTTTAACAGCGGACTATTTACACCGTACACAACATAACCTCGTATCCTCAATTCACCCACATCCCAATAACTGTGCTCTTGCAGAAACACAACATCAGGCTTAAAGTGACATAAAGACAGCTCAAAATCATCTTTCCTATGAGTCACCAGTAAACCGTTGACATTTATAGTTAAACACTGGAATATTGCTAGCTTTTATCACAAACATTCACTCGTAATTCATTTAGACATTGAGCGACATCACTGTCTGTACCACAAACATCGCCAGGCGGAAGACTCGTCACCCTGGCATCATCTTCAAAGCCATTAGCCGCAATCACGCCCACAACTTTTTTCCAGGTCATTGTCCTGGTGTGAGTTCGTCATCACTACTTGAATTCCCTGCCGCCCGCTTATGGGAGCTCCCGTCGACAATGGTGCGGACAGGTGCAGTTACATGTGCATGGACGTCCACGCTAGTAATTATCACAGTGGGTCCGTCGGGAGTCACAATCGTTGACGGTGGGCTACCAATGCTATTAACAACGAGTCATGGTACGTAATGATGTATCACAGTGGGCACCTGTGACGAGCGGGGTCCCACAGGGGTCGGTCCTAGGACCAGTGCTATTTTTGGTATATGTGAACGACGTGATGGAAGGGTTAGACTCAGAAGTGTCCCTGTTTGCAGATGATGTGAAGTTAATGAGGAGAATTAAATCTGATGAGGACCAGGCAGGACTTCGAAGAGACCTGGACAGACTGGACACCTGGTCCAGCAAATGGCTTCTCGAATTTAATCCTGCCAAATGCAAAGTCATGAAGATAGGGGAAGGGCACAGAAGACCACAGACAGAGTATAGGCTAGGTGGCCAAAGACTGCAAACCTCACTCAAGGAGAAAGATCTTGGGGTGAGTATAACACCGAGCTTTGTCTCCAGAAGCACACATCAATCAGATAACTGCTGCAGCATATGGCGCCTGGCAAACCTGAGAACAGCATTCCGATACCTTAGTTAGGAATCATTCAAGACACTGTACACCGTGTAATGTCAGGCCCATACTGGAGTATGCAGCACCTGTTTGGAACCCGCACTTGATAAAGCACGTCAGAAACTAGAGAAAGTACAAAGGTTTGCGACAAGGTTAGTTTTCCAGAGCTAAGGGGAATGTCCTATGAAGAAAGATTAAGGGAAATCGGCCTGACGACACTGGAGGACAGGAGGGTCAGGGGAGACATGATAACGACATATAAAATACTGCGTGGAATAGACAAGGTGGACAAAGACAGGATGTTCCAGGGAGGGGACACAGAAACAAGAGGCCACAATTGGAAGTTGAAGACAAAATGAGTCAGAGAGATAGTAGGAAGTATTTCTTCAGTCATAGAGTTGTAAGGCAGTGGAATAGCCTAGAAAATGACGTAGTGGAGGCAGGAACCATACACAGTTTTAAGACGAGGTTTGAAAAAAGCTCATGGAGCGGGGAGAGAGAGGGCCCCCGTAGCAACCGGTGAAGAGGCGGGGCCAGGAGCTAAGACTCGACCCCTGCAACCACAAATAGGTGAGTACAAATAGGTGAGTACACACACACACACACACACACACACACACACACACACACACACACACACACACACACACACACACACACACACACACACAAAGGCGAAAGGAGGAAAGAGAGGGATGGAAAGACAGACAGAGATCCCAGACCCAGGAAGAAGATCTAATACAGCCTCCCTCACAAACTTTCTATAGAAGCCTCCCAACCAGGTCAACCCCAGTGCAACCAAACACTCTAAATCAAAACACCCATGCCACATCCAATGCCCCCACCCACTACATTTCAAACTTCACCCCCACAGCAACAACCCATAGTTCCTTACCAGGTCTCCCACTTCCCCAACCCAATATACTTCCCAGACTACAGTCTTAGAAAAGAAGTTGAAGGTGTGGTATACAAATGCAGATGGAATAACAAACAAGTATGAATGCCGAAAGAATCAAAGAGACATCCCCAGAACATAATAGCACTCACAGAACAAAACCAAACATAATTCCCAAAAAAC
>NW_026464334.1:0-14753 GCF_026875155.1 Cherax quadricarinatus
TTTTTTTATATCAGTGCACCATGTATTTTTTTTCCCTGTATATACCCGTTTTTTTTCTGCCTGGTGAAATGATGTAAAAACGTTTTTGTGATGTCAGAAAAAATTGAGGAAATGAACTAGCGGGAAACCAGCTTAGGCTTTTCCGTCAAACCCTTTACTTTTGGGGAACGCTTGCAAACACTTAAACCACCGCAGCGCAGGCGAGGTACATCATAATCTACACTTGGAAAATCGTAGAAGGAAGGGTTTCCCAAATTTTGCTCACGAAATCACTCCCTCGACAGTAAAAGACGGGCAGCGGTGCAACATCCCTAAATGACAATAGGGGCGCCACTGGTCATACTAAATTGCCCAAACCCCAATGACCCCTGGCTGCTTTCAAGGAGCTGGCAGATCTCAATGTCGGGACGGATCAGCCGGGCTGTGGTTCATATGTTGGACTGCGTGCGGCCAAAGAAACAGCCTGGTTGTCAGCCTGACCCACCAGGGGCCGGTCGTGACCAGGTCGGGGGGAGTTGCCCGGAATGCCCTCCAAGTAGACTGCAGATGGGTGGGCTCACTGATGCCCCAGGTTGGGAAAAACTGGCTTGAAAACCAGGCTCCCCAAAACTTAAGTGCTTTTGTGGCCGAGTGGTGTAGAGCTCACTTTGAATTTTTGCAGGTTCCGGGGGCGGTGGGTTCGAATTCGCTGACCGCGATCCCTCTCTCTCCTCTCTCTCTCTCTCTCTCTCTCTCTCTCTCTCTCTCTCTCTCCTCTCTCTCTCTGCCCTCTTCTCTCTTCTCTCTTCCTCTTCTCTCTCTCTCTCTTTTCTCTCTTTTCCTCTCTCTTTCTCTCCTCTCTCTCTCTCCCCTCTCTCTCTCTCTCCCCTCTCTCTCTCTCTTTTCCTCTCTGTCTCTGTCTCTGTCTCTGTCTTCCTGTCTTTCTCTCTTTGTCTCTCCTCTTTTTTGTTTCTCTCTGTCTCCTGTCTGTCTCTCTCTCTCTCTCTCTCTCTCTTTTATTATTATATATATTTAAATAAAAATTATATAAATATAATATATAAAAATTTATATATATATAATATATATTAAATTTATATATATAAAGGCAAAATTTAACTGAACACGGGTCAATGGTTCTCCAAACAGCAACTCCTCCCACCCTTTTTTTTTCGTCGCACGCGGGGAAGAGGCTAGAAAGGGGTTTGGGCCTTAAAACATAGGTCAGGAGGCAGCGGGGCACTGCAGGGGTCAAAGGTCACACCCTACAACAGGGGGATCTCTTATATTGGGGTTTATTGCTCTGAGAGCCTCACGTTGTGTCGATCCTATCTGCTTGTGTTTATGGATTGCAAGAATGTAAGGTAATAAGGAGGCAAGGATTGAGGAACTAGGGGGGGGGGGAGAAGGAAAGTACAGTGTTAGGATGGGAGTGAAAGAAATGATATGAAGTCCAAGAGTAAGTAACAGTGCCTGGTTGAAAAAGTGGAGATGGGAGGAAAGAGAAAATCAGACTGTTCTACTCTGTAAGGCTGACAATGAACCTACTTTCAAGTTTTCTGGTAAGCTCAAAGATCAGCATAGCTCACAACTACACAATAAAATGGGCTGGTACACTTCTAATTGCCAACGAGGACGACACTCAGAGAAGGAGATGCCTTGAGTCAGCACTCATCAGTACATCTAACAGTCTCAACCCTACATCCTATCCTAGCAAGAACCTCTTGACAGAAAACTACTTAAAACCTCAGGAATGAGCGTGCCCTTACCAAACTTGCTTATATATATATATATATATATTATATATATATATATATATATATATATATAATTATATATATATATATACATACATATGTCGTGCCGAATATGTAAAACTGGTCAATTAGCAAGAACTCATTTAAAATTAAGTACTTTCTAAATTTTCTTTTATACGTTTAAATATATCTTTATATATTTTTTTCATTAATGTTAATGTGAAAAATTTAATTTTGCACCAAAAGAATCTTAGAAAACTTACCTAACCTTATTGTAACAAGAACAATTTATTTTAGCCTAACCCAACTAAATATATTTTAGATTTGTTTACAGAAATTTAATACTAAACAAGCACAGTGAAATAATAATTTTCCGTTAGGTTCAGAATGATTTTGGGCGAAATTATTGCATACACAAATTTTCACTTATCCTATATGGCAAGATGAACATTGCTATTTAAGCCAAGATCGCAAGTTCTGCTTATTTGGCACGACATTTTATATATATATATATATATATATATATATAGTATATATATATATAATATATATATATATATATATATATATATATATATATATATATATTTGTTTTCAACAAACTGGCCGTATCCCACCAAGGCAGGGTGGCCCAAAAAGAAAAACGAAAGTTTTTTTCCCTTTTAAAATTTTAATAATTTGTACAGGAAAAGGGGGTTTTACACCCCTTTTGCTCCCGGGCATTTTAGTCCCCCTTTTTAGAACACGCATGGCTTACGGAGGAAAAAATTTTCTGTGTGTGTTTTTCTTTGCCGAATAGGTAAAAACTTGCGATTTTGGCTTAAAAAACAACCCCTCTTTTTTGGCAAAATAAGGCCCAAGCGAAAAATTTGAATATTCAATTTCCAAAAAAAAATCATTCAAACCTTACGAAAAAAATAAAAACCCATAAAAAAGGGGGGAACACTGCAGGAGGCCTTTTGGCCCAAAATGGGCCGGGTCCTTAAAAATTCTCCCAAAAACAAAACATTTCCCCAAACCCCAAAATTTTCAATCCCACCCAAAAAAAAAGCCTGATTTTAAAGTCCCATTTCAAATCCAACCCCCCCCCCACTCATGTACTTACCCCAACCAAAAATTTAAACTCCCCCAAAAGCCACCCAATAACCCAACTAGGGTAGCTTTTTCCACTCACTACCCCCTTTTTCCCAAAACCAAAAATTTTTCCCCTTGCCCCTTTCTAAACCCAAAAATTCAAAATTTTAAAATCCATTACGCGGTTCTTCTCTTTGGGAGAAAACATCCCCCAAAGCCTTTTTAAATACCCCCTTTATTAATACCATTTTCCATTTTATACCTTCGATCGGGTCCCCCTCCTTTTTTTCCCGTCCTAAAAAAATTTAAAGTAATTTAAAGAGTCTTCAATCTTTTTTCAAAAAGGAAATTTCTAATGCTTTTAATTAAATTTAAAGTCATCCTACGCTGAATGTTTTTTTAACGAATTTATGCCCCTTTCCCTGAAAAAGGAGACCAGAACGGGAGCTGCATAATCTAGGTGAGGGCCTTACAAATAAATTATAAAGCTGCAGTATGCCCCTCTGGATTTCCCTGTTGTTTACATTTCTTAAATATAATCCCATATCTATTTGCCTTATTACGTACGTTTAGGCATTGCTGTTTTGGGTTTTTAATTTTGGGCTGCTCCCCCAAAACCCCCCCAATTTCCTTTTCGCAATCTGAAATGGAAAATTCTACATCTTTTTAAAATTAAAAAGACTGGGGTTAGGGGCACTCCCAAGCTTCAAAACCTTCATTTTTTTCTACTTTGAACTGAAATCTGCCACTTTTTTGCCCCAAAAAAAAGAGTTTTTTTTAAAATCCCCTGAAGTTCCATAAAAACTACTTTGAATAAATTTATCCTACCATTTTTTGGGTGTCTGGGGCGAATTTGCTCATACCCACTAGAAAATTCCCTCAAAAATCTTTGAAATATATTATAAACAAAAACCCGGGCCCAAGACGACCCCTGGGGAAACCCACTTGTTACAATCCCCCACTCGGATTTAAAAAACCCCTTTTTATGGACACTTTTCTCCCTTCCTGCCCAGTGAGCCATGACTCGATCCCACGAAGTTTTTTCCCCCCAATCCCATGGGGCGCCATTTTTCTTTAACATTCTATGGTGCGGAACTCTATAAAAACCCCTTACTAAAATCTAAAAAAATTTTAATATCAAATTTTTTAAATCTGGTCAACACCTAAAAAGCTTTACTGAAAAAGTTAATAAAATTTAGTTAGACAAGCCCGGGGCCCTCTTGTGAATCAATGCTGAAAACATTAATCAAGCTATGCTTATCGAGAGGGGCTTCTTATAAACTCAGCAAATAATTGACTCTAGAAAATTTGCCTACAATTGAGGTCAGGTTTATTTTGCGGTAATTTGACGGTAACGACTTGCCCCCCTTTTTTAAAAAAAAGGGAAATTTCCCTTAGCCATCTTCCACATATCAAAACACTACCCCTTTTTTTGAAGGAAAAAATTAAAAAATATTAGTTAAGGGTTTCACAGATTTCCCATTTTGCTTTCCCTTTTAAAAAACCCTTAAAAAAACCCTTTCATCAAAACCCCGGGGCAAACTTTTTTTGGGTTTTCTCTGCCCTATCTGCTTCAAAAACCAAATTTCACTATTAAACGTGATTTTACATAATTTATCTTCTTTCTACCCCACTATAAAAATTAATTACGGAATATTGTTAGTGTCTTCCGGGAAAAAAATTTGAGAGAAAATAATTATTAAAAATCGAGCACTTTTTTCCATTTCCTTTGTCAGAAAGGTGCCCATGGGTTTTTTTTTAAAGGGGGACCAATTTTAAACCTTTAACTTTTTTTCAATAACCGGGAAAAAACTTTTTGGGTTAGTTTTGAATCCCTAGAAACTTTAATTTCATAGCCCCCTTTTATTTTTTCTTACCCCCCTTTTTAATGTCCCTCTTAATGCCCAATATACGTTTCATAAGATGACCCCTCACCTCTTTTGATACGCCAATAATTTTCCCTTTTCCCTTTTTCCCTATTAGATTTTTGAGCTTTTAAATTCACCCCTTTTGGGTCATTTCTATTTAAACTAATTTTTTTTAAAAGGGAAAAAAACGTTTTTTGAGCAGCATGTAAAAGTGTTAAAAAAAACCCTGCTAAATTGTAGCTCACCTTTACCCCGTAAACAGTGTTTAAGTTTTTTCCTCTAAAGCCCATCGAAATCGCTAAGCGAAAATCGGGCCCGGTTTACGGGATTTTAATCGCTACTATCGTTTTTCCCATTCAATGCTAAATTTAATTTGTTTTGTGGTCGCAAGCACCCAGTTTCCCCCTAAAATTTTCCCAAAAATTTTTAAAATAAAAAAGGGGATTAATTTTTTCCCAAAACTAAGTCAATTTGGGTTTTTTTTCCCCTTGGGTTTTTCCCCCAAAAACTGCTTAAAAAAACAATCCGAACTGCTTCTAAGAAGTCGTTTTATTTTTAAATTTCCCCAAATTTCCAAGAAACCCCCAATAAATATGCCCAAAAGTTAAAGTCTCCTAGAATTACTAACTTACCCGTCCCTTTTGGGAAACCTTAACTTTTTTCCCCCCATATATTTTTCCCTTTGGGTCCCTATCAAAAGTTTGGGGGATGGTACATCACTCCTAAAATCATTTTTCACCCCCCTCTGAAAATTCTACCCAAACAGACTCGGGGAATGTGTTACCAAAACTTAATACCCATTTTTATGAAACATTTTCAAGCGATCTTGGACATACAATGCCCCCCCCCCCCCCCCTTTTCCCGAAACTTCAATCTACTTGGAAAAATTTTAAAACCCTGAGTAATGACATTCGCAGGCATTTTCCCGATTTTTAAATTTAAAAACCACGTCCATTAAAGGGGAAAATTTCATAAAGGGTTTACCTGCCTAAAACTAACCCAAACCCGTCCACCCAAAAATTCCTACCCAAAAACGGAAATTTAGCATAATAAACATTGAAAGACTCTCCTTTCTTTTTACTTTCCTGCTCTTTTTCTGTTTTCAAAAAAAAAACCCAAATTACTTCCTTATAACCCAAACCCCCGGGCTTTTCAATATCAAACCTCTTTTCGCTTTTTTAATTTGGTTCCCCTAAACTTGTAATATTACTACACTTTTACTTCACTGTTTTCTTCCCAAAAACCCCAAATACCACAAACTTTTTCCTATTTAAAAAAGTCCAACTGCTCCCTCCACTGCATTTGCCAGTGCTCCCACCCCAGACCTAGATAAGTAAACCCAAATCCCTGGCATACAATTCTTTTCTGCCATAGAAGAGGTCCCAGTTTAAATGAATTTTTCCCCCCCCCACTTTTTCCCTTTCCCAGAAATTTGTCCACCAGCAATTGACACCAATTCCCCGGAAAACCCAAATTAAATTTCCAATTTCCTCCCCTTTGGGGCAAAATACCACTTAAGACGGGGTTCCCACCCTTTTTTCCTAATTATTTCTATTGCTGACCTATACCGCAAATCAGTTCTTAAACCCCCTACTCTGCCAACAAAAAATTTCCTCCCCGCACTGAGACAGATAATAGGATGCTTTTTCCCCTTTCCTCCATGATGTCATCCAGATGGCCCCAACAAAATCCTCCATCCCAAACCCCAAAGGGAAAACAAACTCCCCTGTCCCTACTCCGTCCTTCCCAAACAGAACGCCCTATTTCCCTATACCTAACTTGGGGTTCCCCCAACAAAAACAATATTCTTACCTTCCTTGGGGGTCCCTTTGTCGTGGTTCCCCCGTAGTCGACTCACATTCGTCGGGTAGCCCTTAAAAATTATTAGATGTTTCCCAAAACAGTTTCCCCCGGGAGTCTCTTTTTTTCTTTTAGTTTTTTACCTTTCCATTCGTTTTTCTTTATCGCCCAAATTCGTTTTCCCCGCTGTCCATTCCCCCTGACCTCATCCATTCACTGGATCAAACTTTTTCCCCCCAGTTTTAATAGAAAGACTTAGCTCCCACTGACTTCCCCCCAAAGAATCAAGCGTTTGGTTTCTCTGTTTTAACAAACGTCTAAACCCTTTCCTTAAACCCGGTGAGAAGAAAGGGGATTAAAGACCTTTAATTTTCCCCCTCTTTTTCCACTTGAACCTGGTACGACCCAAACATAAACCTGCGTACAGAATTTCCCATTCACAAGGGTTTCTGTCGCAGAAGAAATTTATCAAAACAAATGCTTGATGATGGGTTATTTTCACCTAGAAATTTTACCCCTTTGGGAAAGCCCGCTTGATCCGTACCTAAGAAAAGGGTGGGGACTTGGTGCCCAGGGGATTGACTTTTTGGAAATTAAAAAGTGAAAACCAATTTTAGAAACGCTTTCCACTCCCTGTACGGGTTTAAACTTTTTTCGTAAAATCAGAGATAACAAAAACCTTTTTAAAACCCCGGGTTTTTTTTAAAAAGGTTTTGGGAAGTCCCCTCTTCACGAGGACACCAAGAGCTAACTGGGATTCCCAAAACCCCCCAGGGCATTATCAAATTCCTCCGTATGGCGTTTTTTGGGGTTACATCCTCCCCTATCACGTTCCCCAAGGCTCAAAACTAATACTTTGAGGTCCTCATAGGTAATGCACTTAGGTGGGACTTAGATGACGTAATCGTCATGTCTAAAAACTGGATACCCACTTGAAAAGACTTGATTAGTACTTTTGGGAAGCTTGAAGAACCAATTTAAAGATCAAACCCGTCTAAATGTAAATTTTTCAGATCAAAATTAAGTTTCCCTTTGGGCAAAGTATCACTCCAAAAGGGGTTACGACTGACCCCAAAGTAAAGTAAAATGCCGTACTAAATTTTTCCAAAAACCCAAGCCCCCAAATTTTTTTTCCATAGCTGCCCTCAACTGATTTGCCTTAAGAAAGATGCTCCTTTTGTTTTGGGCCCTTTTTGTCAAAAAGAAGCATTCCCCCAAACTCTAAAAGAAAAACTAACTTTTGCTCCAATTTTGAAATTTTCCAGTTTTTCTAACCCTTCTATCTATTGGCATAGGTTGGGCCGGGGACTAGGGCCAAAAAAACCCATGGCAATAAAACGCAGTTCATTTGCTTTGCCAAGTCCTTACAAAAGGGTAACGTAAATTTTACAAACTAGCAAGAAACTTTAGCAAAAATATGGCTTTAAAGCACTTTTAAAACATTATTTTTTCAGACTCTGTTTTATGTTTTACAAACCACGCCCACCCGATACCTTTTTTCCGAACAAACAACCACCCGGAAGGTTAGCCCCAAAAGGGCCTGACTATCCAAAAATTCCAATTTCCCCCCTTTGAACACTTACCTTGCAATCAAATGTAGTCCCGGGAGAAGCCTTTTCGCGGGCATGGTTTGATAGTAACTGCAGAAACCCCCCAATTTTTGTGCTGAAGATGTAAAGAATTCCCCAAAAACAGATCCCAAAGTGGGCTGGGGATTCGATTCCTTTCTCCAGGAAATCTTATTTTGACTGTGAAGCCACTAGCACCCATCTTTACTTTGTCATGAACCAAGAATTTAATGTATCGGGCAACCCCAGTTGGGTACTCCTACAGAAGAGTAAAACCAGTTTTGTAATTCCACAGTCACTAGTGAATTAGCTTTAAAACTAGTTTTCGGTGTACCAGGTTTTTTCACACCCTGGTATGGATCGTTTTAGTAAAAAAAAGCCAGATTGAAATACTTTTGGCCCCCCCGTTTTGGCAATGATATTTTCTGATTTTGTTTTAAAAAAGTTGTCCGCAAAGCAACATAAAGGTAATGCAAAAGGGGCCCCAAACCAATCCAAGTGTAACCAACTACTAAACAAAAACCCTGGGAAAGATTTGCACTAGATCTCTAACCCAAAATTTTCCCAAAGGGTTCCCCCCCAAGGGGAACAAACATCTGGTGTTTTTGGTAAACCCTTTCACCAGATATTTTTGAGTTAGTTTCCCATTTTCAGATAAGACTGCCGAGACAGTCTAAAGCGTTAAAAAAGCACATTTTCTGCAAACAAAACCACCCCTAAGCCCCAAATAAAGATAAGGGGGTGAAAATTTTGTAATGGAAATTCCCTTTAAAATTTGTTTTACCTTGTACAAACTCTAAATCCACCAAATTGGTTCCTCATCATTTTTGGCCCGCAATTTGGGGGAGTGGAAAAGAAAACCCAAAAAGAAAGTACTTTTTGTCTTGAGAGCCACTATCAAAACCCAACAGTGAAACTTGGGGAAAGAAATTTTACCTGTGTGCAGTGTGCTATAAAAATTTTGCTTTCAATGTTTCTATAGGTGACACCCCCACTTTAAACATTGTTTTGTAGATAAACTTTTGCCTTAAAAGGAAATTGTTAAATTCAAACCCCAAACCCAAAATTTTCAACCCTGATGATTTTTTTTGCAACCATACCCCGCTTAGCTCAAAGTGGGTTTTTTAGAAGAATCCGGAAACACTTCAAAAAATAAACAGCAAATTTACAAGAATCCCCAAACACCCGAGCAAAGCCATCCAAAAACAAAAAGGGTTTTTAGAGTTATGCGCTAACTTTAACAAAAAAGTCCCGCAATGCCCCAAGCTTGGGTCAAAAGTTTTTTTGGGGGGGTTTTTCGGTAGTTTTAACAAATCACGGTAAAAAAAGTTAAGGGTTTGAGAAATTATACTGGTCCCTAAAAAAAATCCCAAATTTTGACATATTAATTTTGTATGTTTTGACAATGGGTGTTCCAACCCAGACTAAAGTGCAACTCTGAAAACCTCCTGATCCTTACCTCTTCCCCTGTACTCGGGCGTCAACCCCTGAATGTCCCCTTATTCCCCCAAAGTAACCGACCCTTAATTTGAAAATCCTCAGTATCATTTGTCTAACCAAATTTAGATTTTTTCCCAAAAAAAGCATGGGGTTAGCCAGTGGGAACAGAGTTTATCCTCCCCGAGATGCACCCTTTCTGCATATGTCAATCTCCCCCCTAGGGAGAGGTTTGGGGGTTTAAAATTTAAAAAACCTGATAGATGAAAAATTACCGTACAAAATTACAAATATTCAAAAAATTTTTTTTTTGGGCCACGTTCTTATCCGAATTCCCGAAAGTTAACAGTCTAATTTTAGTGCAAACCCAATCGCCTTTCTGTTTTAAAAACTTCTTTCTTTTTTATATATTCCTTCCTCAAATCCGTAGATCACATGAATACTGATCGATCAATCAAATTTTTTTTTTTAAACACTTCTACTTGTAATCTCAAAGTTGATTTCCCCTTCGAAGATTGTGCTATATTTTTACCTTTATTGCATTTACAGTTTTTATTCCAGTTTCAGTTTCTAAGCTCCATTCCAATATTCAAAATTTTGTATGGGTTAAAAAAGTTCAATTGTTGTGTTCTTTGAATTGTTAGAATAAACCCAAGCCTAAAACCCGCCATCTCTAGTTTGTATTAAATTGTATTTCGGGACGGGCATACGTTACGTCGCCGACTCTCAGTATTTGTACCAGTTCCTAGTAACCATTACCAGTAACCAGTGTCCAGTAGATGACCACTAACCCCCAACCCTCTCTGCGTGAATCACTGATGTATTCCCCTATTGCTGCTGACCGTAGCAGGGTTTCAAACACCCCCCCCCGGGGCCCCTAAGCACTATGGGGCAGTCTAGTCCGGGAGCCAGAGAGAGGGCCCGGTCGGCTTTTTGGGGCTTCCCACACTTTTTGTTTATTATACGAATACCGCCTACGTGAGTAAATTTTTTTAAACCCCATCCACGGTTTTTTGAAACCCACATGACATGATCGTCAACTTCGTTTCCCCGCTGTCCAGGGCCCCTGACCAGTTTCCCCCTTTTTGACCGGGGGACTAAAAAAGGAGGACACTACGAATCTTCTTGTTTTTTTTCGGGCCCGTCACCGAATCTTTCCAACTTCCCCCCAACTTCAATTCTTTCCCCCAAGCTGTTTTTGGGAAAGTTTTCGATGGAGGGCATCCTTCTTCAATTCGTAAGAGCACGCAAACAGGTCTTCACGAGCTAAGTACACGCAACACTGCGCAAAAGCCAACTCAATTGGAGTACTGCGCAGATGTCCCCGGCCCAATAGCGAGCAATACTGTGACCCAATAGGATGTTTGTTCATTTTTAAAATTTTTGGGAAACAGGTTAAAACATTAAAAGGGTTTATAAAATCCCTACATTTGTTGGGGTTAAACACATATGCAACATTGGGTTTTTTTATGTGTCTTACCAGCAAACGGGTATACAATCCGAAAAGATGAAATTTAAAGGGAAAATTTGCAACATTTTTTTTATCTTTTAAAAACTTTTTGCCATCCGTGGCTTTATAAAAGCGATTCTTGGACATAACAAAAAACTGAAGAACTATATACAAAAAGGAGGTAATCACCCCTCAGCCTTGAAGTTGTTTAGAGCACCGTGGTTGAAACATTTCTAAAGCAGGGGCAAGGAGACTGGCGTTAAAAAGGCAAATAAATAGGGACGTGTAGCAGACGAGGGCATGTCCTGCTTGCAAAACTTGCGGCACTGCAACATAGGAATAGGGTTCAGAGGCATCTACAAGACCTTCTTCGGCTCACAAACAACCCACAATTTGGGTGGACCTATTCCACTGGGGAATCCCACCTACCAGTGATATGCCCTCTCCTACCTTTCCCTATTTTTTTAAGCCTTTAACGCCATCTCCTTGCCTTGCTTCGAATGTCACAACCCGTGCTCTAAAACCACCCCAAGGCTGGGGGACTGATTACCTCATCTTTTGATATTTTTTTCTTTTTTCTTATGCCCAAGAATCTGTATTGATAAATCACTGGTTTGGCGAAACGCTACAAAAAAATAACCAGATTTTGCACAAGTTTTTAACTTTCATCTTTTTAAAATTATTGTTAGTTAATGGATTAGGCTAAATTAAATTGCACTTTTTTTTAATAAGGTTAGGTAAGTTTTCTAAGGTTTTTGGTACTAATTTTTTAAATTTTTCATTAACGTAAGGAAAAAAAAATGTACCCTTTAGACTAGCAAAGGAAAATTTAGAAAGGTTTAATCTTGATGATTCTTGCTAATTGACCAGTTTTACTTTTTCGCTACCAATGTATTATGAAAAAATCTTTTTTTGTAATAAGATTTTGATTTATTAATATATTTTATAATATATTATATTATATAATATATAAAATATATATATATAATATATTTGTGCTTGTTTATGTTTTAAAAAAGTGTTTTTCATGAATATTTTTTTGGTTATTTTTACTTTAGTTCCGGTTTAAATGTACTTGTCGATAGACACTTACCTTTTGTCAGTATGTGTGGTATATGGGGTTGTGTGCGTTTGGGGTGTGTGTGGTGTGTGTGGGTGTGTTGTGTGTGTGTGGTGCGTGTTGTGTGCGTGGGGTTTTGTTTTTGGTGTTTGTGTGCACGTGCGTGTGCACGTGCGTGTGCGTGTGCAGTGCGTGTGCCGTGCGGGTGTGTCGGGGGTTTTACCCCCTATTTGTGTTTACGGGGTGGATTCACAGTCGGGCCCCGCCTTTTCACGGGTCGATACGGGGTCACTACCCCGAACCGTGAGCTTTATCATACCTCGTTTAAAGCTATGTAGGATCCTGCCTCCCTACATCGTTTCCCCAAACTACCACTTACTGATACCTGTGGCTGAAGAAAACTTCCTAAAACCCTGTTTTTTATCTGTGTCTTAAAATTTCCAACTGTGTCCCCTTGTTACTGTGCCCATCTCGGGAACATCCTGTCTTTGTCCCCCTTGCAATTCCTCTCAGTTTTTTAATGTCGTTATCGTGCCCCCCCCTATCTTCCTGTCCCCAGTGCGTCGGGTAGATTTCCTTAACCTCCCCTTGACATACTCTTTCTCTGGGGCTACTTGTTGCAAAACCCTTTTCACTTTCTGTAGTTTCTTTACGTGCTTTGGCTAGGTGGGGGTTCCAAACCGGGTTTGCATACTCCAATATGGGCCTAACGTACACGGGGACGGGTCCTGAAAGTTTTCCCTTTTTAAGAGGGCGGGAAGTTTTCTGAGGTTTTCCCGGGCCCATATCTGCAGCATTTTTTTTTGGGTTTATGTGGCTCAGGAGATGTGCCCGGGTTAACTACCCCAAAATTTTTTTTCCCTTTAGTGAGGTTTGTAGTCCCCCGACCCCCCGACTGTACTTCCGTTGCAGTCTTCTTTTTCCCTTCCCCATCTTCATGACTTTACTTGGGGGGTTTTAAATCTAGGAACAATTGTGGGGCAGGGCTGCAGCCCCGTCCGACCCTCTTAGTTCTGCTGGTCCTCGTCCACTGAATTTTTATCAACTTCACATCAACTGCAAACAGGGGCACATCGGAGCTATTCCTTCCGTCAGTTCACAAATACCAGAAACAGCACCGGTCCTAGACTTCCCCTGTTAACCCCCCTCGTCAAAGGGGCCCACTCTGACACCCCGCCGCGTACCCTGACTTTTTTTTGTCTTTTGACAGGTAAAATTTCCCTGACCTTGTAGTGCCTTTCCCCTTTTTCCCCGCCCGGCCTCCGTTTTTTCACAATCTCTTTTTGGAACTGTGTCAAAAAAGCCCTTTTTACGTCCAAGAAAAAACAATCTACCCACCCCCCCCCTCTTTTGTCTTACTGCTGTCACCCTTCATAGCTCCGGGTTTGTGACACAAGGGTTTTCCGTCCCTGAAACCCTTTTTGGCTTTGTTTTAACTCATTTCTTTTTAGGGGTTCCACCAAACTTCTCCTGACAATCCTCCC
Source organism: Cherax quadricarinatus (assembly GCF_026875155.1). Classification (NCBI taxonomy): domain Eukaryota; kingdom Metazoa; phylum Arthropoda; class Malacostraca; order Decapoda; family Parastacidae; genus Cherax; species Cherax quadricarinatus. The sequence goes on from NW_026464334.1 coordinate 13,478, forward strand.
CTGACTTTGCTACATTTATGTCGTACATGGTCAATAGTTTAGTACTTTTTGCTGTCTCCTTTTTTTTAAAAAGGGCTAATTTGTGCCCTTCCATACCTCAGGTTAAAATCCCTGTTTCGATGATGTGTTTTAGTATTGTTGTTATGGTAGACATTGGCCCCTTTTCCCTCTTAGGACCCAGGGGATGTTATCGGCCCCATCGCCTTGAGGTTCTAGCTCGCTCAGCACTTTTTCACTTCTTCCTGGTTTATTATTGTGTCCCCACTTGGGGGTGTACCCCACCTCTCCCTCTTCTGGGTCCCTTTTGTCTCCTCTGGAACACTTCTTTTAATCTCTGTTGATTTTTACACACTTCTCGGGCGTTTCTTGTGTTCCTTCCTTCCTTTGCCTGGTACCATCCTTGGCTTTGTTTTCCTCTTGATGTGGGTGACGAGCTTTGGGTCGATTTACTTTCGCTGCTATGTCATTTTCATAGTCATTTGGGGCCCCCCTTCTTAACCCGTGCAAATTTTTATTTTTTGGCTCAAAGATGCCCCCTTATTTTTTGGTCCTTTTTCCTTCTATACTTTCTTCCCCCCTAGCACACTTGGTTTTTGGGATCCCCGCACCTTTGGGGAACCAAAGGGTCATCCTGATTTTTCATTATTCCTGTTACCCTTGGGTACAACCTCTCTCACTTCCCCTTTCAATTGTTGTTACATATTCCTCATTCGTTATGCTTCCCTCCAACTTTGCCCCCGGGAACCCCCCTTTAGGAAGTTCTTCATTCCCCGTAGTACCCCTTCTTTTATTTTGGCTTTATTCTCCCTCTCTTCCTGCTCCCCTCTCCACTCTACGTTTTCGTGTGGGGTGTGTGTGTGTTGTTTTTGGTGTGTTGTGTGTGGTGTGGGGTGGTGTGTGGTTTGTGTGTACACGAAGTGATTAACGTACACTCGACCTGTGGTGGAAAATGTTTGTCTTCTGGGTGTGACTCCTGCTGTTGGTTTTACCTCGACGAGATTGTGTTGTGTTTGTGACCCTCACATTAACGAGGCGGCGTGTAAAGTTTTATTCATTTTACGAAGGAGCAGCCAGTATAACCACAGTGAAAACCTGGAGTATACAAGAACTTTCTTTTTTTTTTTTTCAGATTTTCCCGGGGAATAAATTTCAGTAAAAACTACAATAGGGCCCACTGGCCATTCCAGGTCTTTTTAAAAAACCCAACCATAAAAGCCAAAAGCATACGGTAGGCCTACTGGATTGGTGAGCCGTGTTTCTTAAGGTAATTTTTTGT
>NW_026464335.1:0-14353 GCF_026875155.1 Cherax quadricarinatus
TTGTCAGATAAAGGGCTTAGAAAAATCTGGAAATTTCAAAATTGGAGCAGATGTTAGCTTTACTTTTAAAGTTTGGAATGCTCTTTCCCTTGACGGAAGGTCCAAACAAAAGGAGCATCTTTCTTAAGCAACTCAGTTAGAGGAGCAGCTATGGAAGATAAATTGGCAATGAAAGATCTATAAAACCTGCTAATTGCCACAAAGGACTTACAGGCATCAGCCAGTTTTTGGGGAGTTGAAAATTTAGACTGCAGTTACTTTACTTTGGTCAGTTGTAAACCATTTCAGGAGTGACTACGTGCCCAAAGAAACTTAATTCTGATCTGAAAAATTGACATTTAGACAGTTTGATCTTTAAATTGGCTTCTTAAAGCTTACCAAATACATACAAGCCCCTTTTCAAGTGTGTATCCACGTCTTTAGACATGACATTACGTCATCTAAGTAAAAACCATAAGTGCATTACCTATGGGGACCTCTAAAGATATTAGTCATTAGCCTTGAGAACGTGATAGGGGAGGATCGAAATCCAAACGCCATACGGAGGAAGTGATAATCCTTAGGAGTGGAGAAGCAGTTAGCTCTTGGCTTCCTCGTGAAGAGGGATTTGCCAAAACCCTTGTAACAAATCCAGGGTTGAAAAGACTTTGTTATCATCCGATGTTACGTAAAAGATCACCCAAAACGGGAAGTGGAAACGATCTGGAATAGTTTTCGCATTTAACTTCCTAAAGTCAATCACTGGGCGCCAAGTACCATCCTTCTTAGGTACTAGGATCAAGGGCGCATTCCAAGTGAATTGCTAGGTTGCAATAACTCCATCATCAAGCTTTTGGGAAATAAATGGTAAAAAATACCGACACAATGGAAATATAAACACAAATGCAGTATAATGTGATCCTTTATTGACAACGTTTCACCCACACAGGGGGCTTTCTCAAGTCACACACGGATCTACCTGGGGTTGGAAGGTACGAGAGTATTATAGTCATTTTTGAGGTTCAGGTGGAGAATGCTGCAGCTGATGATCTCCCGGGTTTGGGGTTATAGAGTCTTGGGTAGCTTGGCAGGGTATTGGACAATTTTGAGTAGACCTTCTGCAGTGTTCTATGTTCTTAGTGGGATAGCGATGAAGAAGTTTCTTGGCGAGGGTTCAGCTATGTTATAGAAGCCATTGTTCTGGTTGAAATTGTTGGTTGTAGAGATGGGGCGATGATTCCAGGTTTCTTCTGTATTGAGTGTTGTCTTCTGGGGCATAAGTCTTGATTTCTGTATTTAAACTAAATGGTTGTGTGAATTGCGATGTTGTACACAGGCATTCCTTGTATCGCAGTCCTGCTTGCATATTGGTGTTCTGAAATACGGTTTGGAGGTCTCTTGATTTTTCGCCCACATAAATTTGTTGCAGTCATTACAAGGATTATGAAATACCCCTGCAGAGGATGGAGGCTTGTCCTGTCTACTACTGGTGATGTCCTTGATGGTCGCGGTTGTGGAGGTAGTACTTGGAATGAATTTTTTGGCAAAGATGTTGGAAACATGTTTGGCAATGGAGTTGGTTGGGAGGACTATGTATCTCTTCTCGGCAGTGTCTTCTCGGGGTGTGTTGAAGATGTTTAATGCCCGCCGTCTGCAGTCCTCTGATGAAGTGACGAGGATAGTGGAGTTTTAGAAAATACTTGTTCAATTATAGTGCACCTCTTCCTAAAGGAACTCATTGCTGCAGATTCTGAGTGCACGTAGGAAAAAGGGCCTATAATTACACCACGTTTGGTTTTGGTGTCGTGGTTTAGATAGAAGGGGAGAAGATCGTTTTGGGTGGGGGGTTTTTCGATGACTTTAAAAGGGAAGTTCGTTGTCAGCTTTGCAGAGCAGAACATCAAGGAAAGGAAGAGTGTTGTCGACTTCTTCTTCAAGTGTGAACGGGATTGAAGGCTCGACCTGGTTGAGCTTGTCTTGGAGAGCTTGAACGTTGAAGCGTTTAGGATTTTATGAGAGAATGTCGTCAACAAAAACGGAGCCAGGTGACAGACAAAGGAATAATGGTGGAGAAACGTTCGGCTTCTAGATGTTCCATGTATAGGTTCGCCAGGACTGCACTGAGTGGCGAACCCCAGGGGTAGTGTAATTATGGGCTTCTTCCTACGTGCATCAAAAATCTGCAGCAATGAGTTCCTTTGGGAAGAGTGCACTATAATTGAACAAGTATTTTCTAAACCCACTATCCTCGTCACTTCATCAGAGACTGCAGACGGTGGGCATTAAACATCTTCAACACACCCAGAGAAGCCCACTGCCGAGAAGAGATACATAGTCCTCCCAACCAAACTCCCATTGCCAAACAGTTCCCAACATCTTTGCCAAAACATCATTCCAAGTATCTACCTCCACAACCACGACCATCAAGGAAAACACCAGTAGTAGACAGGACAAGCCTCCATCCTCTGCAGGGTATACATAATCCCTTGTAATGACTGAAAACAAATTATATGTGGGCGAAACATCAAGAGACCTCCAAACACGTATTTCAAACACCAATATGCAAGCAGGACTGACGATACAAGGAATGCCTGTGTACAACATCGCAATTCACACAACCATTTAGTTAACTACAGAAACTCAAGACTTATAGCCACAGAAGACAACACTCAATACAGAAGAATCCTGGAATCATCGCTCATCTCTACAACCAACAATTTCAACCAGAAAAATGGCTTCTATAACATAGCTGAACCACTCGCCAAGAAACTTCTTCATCGCTATCCCACATAAGAACATAGAACACTGCAGAAGGTCTACTCAAAACTTGTCCAATACCCCGCCAAGTTACCCAAGACTCTATAACCCCACCCGGTAAATCATCAGCTGCAGCTTCTCCACCTGAACCTAAACAGACTATAAATACTCTCGACCTTCCAACCCCAGTAGATCCGTGTGTGACTTGAGAAAGCCCACTGTGTGGGTGAAACGTTGTCAATAAAGGATCACATTATACTGCATTTGTGTTTATATTTCCATCAAGCATTTGATTGATCAATTCTTCTGCGACAGCAACTTGTGAATGAGGCTTTCTGTACGCAGGAAATAAGATAGGTCTAGTACCGGGTTTCCCAAGGGGAATACGATGGGACAGTAAGTCGTTATACCCATCTTCTCACCTGGAAAGGCAATGACTTTATGACGTTTGTTCAACAGAGTCAAAAAAACGCTTGACTTCATCTGTGAAGTCAGTGGGAGCTAAGTCTTTCTCCTCAACTGATGGAACAGATTGATCCAGTGAAGTGGATGAGGTCTCCCCATTAGAAATAGCATTGACCCACTGGTCAGGTGACAACTCATCCTCTACCTGAACAGGGTAAGGAAGTGAACAAGGTCAAAAAAGATTGGTATTTGCTCTGAGACAACACTGTGACCAGAAGTGTTAGCTAGGAAGAAATGGATCTTACTATCTCTTACAACATGTAAGATGGTTCAACAAATAGACCTTTTACTTTGCAAGAATCACTGTCAACTAGGCCCTTTAAATCACCATCTGGAACATTGGAACAACACAGACACTCTGTGAGGGCACTAGCTGCGACAGAAACGTCTTTCTGCAGACGGCATGTGACATCAACAAGAGATGGCATTACTAGTTGCAAGTAATTGTTTCCGACAAGGCGTCCCCTGTGGAGAAACTAACTACTTGAACTAGCAGATATTGCAGGGAAAAGCTCAGCACTCAAGGTAGTCAGAGCGTCCTCGGACACTTGAGGTAACTGGGACACTATCTTGCAAGTCTGAAGTTGCAGGAACACAGACAGGAGTGACAGAATCATCATGCCTGACCGTTTTGGGTACGCTACTGGAAAAGCCCTGGCCTGTAAGGACTTAATTCGAATGTCGTACTCTGCAGCAGTATGGCAGATCTCGGATCCAAGCTGGTAACCCCAAAATGGTATGATCAAGTCATCAATTTGGGCATGCCATCGATAAGGGTCGAGCACAATGCCCCAAGTCCCCGCATAGAAAACAAATCCCAATAGAAGGTCACCAGGGAAAGTAACTGGGTTTACAACAAGGAAGGAAGCAGTGAAGTCTCTACCTTGGATAGAAAAGTTAGGGAAGTCCGACCGCGGACACGCAGGTGAGAACCACTACTCCACTAAGGGAGGACACATGAGTCGGTTCTATGAGAAGGACATGTCGTAACTGCTTATCCTTAAACAAACTAGACCTGATAATATTGACGCGCACCAGAGTCCATGAACAAATGAAAGGCGCAATTTTGAACAGATGCTTGCACTATAGGGCCTATGGTTGCATTGGAAGTTATGTGCAAACAAAAAGGTGGATTTTCATCACAAAGATTTGTTCCACTTCATCCCCCAAAATCATCTATGTCAGAAACATTGTGAAGCAACATCATCAGCAGGATTGTCATTCCGAGACTGCTTAAGGCTTCAAAAGATTGTGAATGGGGATGGTGTACTCATTATCACCTTTCTGTCACCATGGGACAGTTTTGACTGGGCGCTCGAATTTCCCCCGAATTGGAAGAATGAGGCCCCGGTTTTGGTTATTTTGAGAATTGGAAGAAAAGAGCCTGGTTCTGGGTTTTTTTGAGAACCACGATATCTGTTTCCCCCAAAGGGTTCTGCGGGTTGGGAACGGCCACGGAAAGACCTAGAGTACTGAAGGTTGTAAAGAGCATTGCACTCAGAAAGTGTCATGTCCATGTATTCTATGATAAGTACAGTAGGAAGATCTGACTGGTACTCATCATCAGTACGACGCCTTTAGGGTAACTATCAGGACAATTAATTGCAATATGGCCACGGAAACCACAGTTGTAACAAGTCCGCTGACTATGTTACTGAATGTACATGAATACTACAGGTTTATAATGACTCTGCACAAATGGTCCTTGGTGAAACGCTGAGACGGTTGACGACCACGATTTTTCTCTGTTTGGGACAAACAAGAGGTGTGCAGACTGAGGCATATGTGTGAAATTACTTTTGATACATGGGAAAGTAAACCCCGGGGCACAAAGAACTTACATGATTTAAGGCTGTAAGTGGGTTTCCCTCGTCACAGTTGGAGGATTAACCTCATAAGCACACACGGAAGCAGGCGGGATTATTCTTTTATTGCTCCAAAAACTGCTATTTTAGCAAAAGACGCTGTGGATGGTTTATCCTCGTCAGGACAAAAGCTGAGGGCTGGACAGCATTGATAAATGATGATAAAAAATTTGTCTAATCTAACAGCAAAGGCACTCAACGATTCATTAGTCATGGGTGTAGCATTTACTTGTTCCCTAAGAACGACATATGGATCAAGCTGTTTTTACTGGTACAAGAGAAAGAAAAGAATCAGGTCCTCATATTGTGACCACTTAGTAAGATTCCTGAAGTCTCGCATATCAAGGAGATCAACAATGTGAACGCAGCAGGGGACCGATGAAAGAGCTTCTTTTTGCAAGTCTGATAAGAAATTTCCTCAGAAGGAGGACCTTCAACTAGAGCATTGAGCATTAACACGAGAACGAATGCAGTAAACCATGCTTTAAGACTATGTACATGGCCATTGAATAAAGGTAACGCATCAAGGGGAAACACGAGTAAAACTGTAGTGTCTCAGTGTCTGGGTCGGTCTGTCAGTAGATAAGGAACTGTGAGGACTGATGACAGGAGCAGCAGTAGCCTGAGAGGTCTGATGTTGACATTCACTAAAGTATCACTTGACGTACGTGAGACATAATGGCAAAGAAGTTGCACGAGAACAAATAAGGCAAAAATAATGAACAAAAAAAATGATAACAAAATGTTAAAATTAAAAGAGATGCAACCTTAATGCTGCAGAAGTAATAAAAAAAATGTCTAAATACACTGCAAGAGGAAGGACAACTCAATGTAAAGGACTGCTGGACAAGATAAAAAAATTACATTTACATTTACAAGTAAAAAATAATTACTGGAGACTGAAATTAAATGCAAAAGGAGCTGTCTGTACTCTTCTAATAAAGAAAATTAACTAATAAAACTGAAAAACAATGTAAAAAGTTATAAAATAAAATCACTAAATTGTATGCAACGAGAGATAACTGGGAAATTTAAATATTTTCTAAGAAAGCATAAACAAAATTAAAATATTATGCAAAGACAACATGAAAAAATAATAAAATGAAAAAAAAAGACTCAAACAATAAGAACTGAGAAAATAATGCATAAAAATAACAATAAAAGAAAATAATTCACTGCACAACAAGTGCAACAAAATAAGGTGTAAAATAAAATTTCTGCAGTAATAAAGTTACACTGGAAAATGTTGGTTAAATAATAAAAAAAAATATGAAGAAAAACTGATTGAACACTTTAACTCTTAATTGTAAATTAGACAAAACAATTTACTCAAACAGAGTAAAGAAAACCCCTTTACGTTAAAAAAGAAATTGAAATTACACTAAGAGTGAATTTGTTCAAAGAAACATGAAAAATATGAATAAAAATAAAACAAGAAACAAAACTGGAAGTGTAACACTTACAAGTGGCGGGGCACACAACACTTACAAGAGGCGGGGCACACACAACATATTCACTTACTCATTTTTTTTTTTAGTATATTCTTACAACCCAAAAACTTGCTGTGACTGATACGACAAAAAATTTCTGGCAAAAATAATGGTACACAATCTGCGAAAAAATTAGAGGAATGAGACACGCTGGCATACGAAAAAAAGGTATACAGAAATAAATGGATAATTTGGTATACTGGGGTGGATAAACACTGCATGAACTACAATGACAAATACTGGGGAATACAATGCTGAAAGAATACAAGATAAAAAAAAAATGAATTACCTTCACACGGAGTGACTGACTGGTACACTACACAATAATACTTACTACAGACAGAGAGTAGCATAAAATAAAACACAGATTAAAAAATATGAGATGACGATAACACTAAAAAATATTGCAAAAATAATGAGTTTAAAGAAACACTGATCTACACTGAAAAAACAAGGCTTAGAGTACACAAGAAATTCACTGTAAATGTCCCCACACACCAAATGTCTTTTAAAAGCAAGAAAATGTCTCTTTAAAAAAAAATTATCACTGAGTCTGGAGTGGTAGACGGTGATGGGGACGAGTGATGAGGTGGAAGCTTGTCCTATGCGGGGTGATGACGCCTACACTCACACTGTCGTCGGAAGAAATGCACTTTAGGTGAACTCACATAACTGGCTTTATTGTTGGCGCTCAGCTACAATCTCTTGACCAATTTGTGAGCCAAACAGTACTAGGACCCGGTACAGAAAAACCCCACAGGTAGATGAGTGGGAGGGGGGTGATGTGGCGGGGGGTGGTGGAGGTGACTCACTCACTGCCGCTCACTCTTACCACCAACGAAGGTGGCTTGTAAGCCACTCTATGGCCACAGGGAGGGTGAAGACCACTCTTAGCATCATCCAACTGGCGATATATGAGACAATATTTTCAGAGGAACTTGCGGGGCTTACTTCTCTCTCTCAGCTGGGTTAGAAGCTGGCTGGCTGACTGGCTTAAACCCAGAGAATGGCTGACTGGAAGACGTGTAACGATGCACACAGCATGAAGGAGCAGGTGGATGACGGGAGAACAGGCTGGATGGTAGGCTGAGGTAGGACTGACTAGCGTTCACTTCCACAGTCTGGCTTACTGACTGGCTTAATTGCAAAATCCGGGTCAACCCCCTCGGAGATTGAAGCAATTAGCACACGAACTAAGCCAGGAAGCTTGAAAAACGGCTGCAACAGGCTTCCAGGCTGGAGTACAGGGTGGAGGAGAGTGAGGGTAGCGGCCGGAGGTGGCACGGTTCACCTTGACCTGCCGGCAACGCACAAACAGTCTTCTAACGTCTGAAATACCCCTTTAAAACCACGCCCGAAAAACAAAAACTTTCACCATCATTCACTCCATCACTGTCTTGCCAGAAGGGTGCTTTACACTACAGTTTTTAAACTGCAACATTAACACCCCTCCTTCAGAGTGCAAGCAGTGTACTTCCCATCTCCAAGACTCAAGTAGGCCTGTCGGTTTTTCCCCGAACCCCTTCATAAATGTTACTTGCTCACACTCCAACAGCAAAGTCAAATATTTATTTATTTATTTATTTTATTTATTTTGAAATTTTAGCATACAAACAGAGGTACAAAAAATATAGGTAAGGGGCAGCATGCCCAAGCCACTTATATGCATAGCATTACGGGCTGGCTTAAAATTAACTTAAGATTAACTAAGCAATGATGAAATCAGTGATAAGACATTATTGTAAACAGATAACTATAAAATACAAATGAGTATTACAAAGACAGGTCCTATGGTTGCATGCATTGCTGTTCATTCAGTAGAATGGAGTATTCTGTTAGGTAGTGTATTTAAAAAAATAAAAAGTTAGGTTTAACTTTGTGTAATAATTGGAGTAACATTTAGGTATACAATTTATATGGTTCAGTTATTCATATTTATTTGTTTTGAGTGAGTAAGTAAACTTTGAGAAGAGACTTAAATTTATAAACGGGGTAGTGTTTCTTTTATATTTACAGGAATGAATTCCAGTTTTGGGGCCTTTTATGTGCATTGGTTTTTGCATAGGTGAGATGGACACGGGAACATAAAAGATTGATTGTGCCTTGTATTATGGTCTGTTTTCTGTTGGGGTTTGGCAAGGAGATGTTTTGAGGGGAGGGTTAATTCGAGTTAAGGTTTTATGTATTAATGGGTGCAATATAAGTTGGGATGTTTTGTATGGTGAGTGGGTTTGAGTGTTTTGAATTTGGGGGAGTGTGTGCCTGTAGGAGAATTGGTTTTTCATTCTAACTGCACCTTTTTTTGGGTAATTGGGGTCTGAGATGGTTAGTTTTGTTGACCCCATGCAAAAATTTCCCCATGGGTGAGATGGGGTAAATAAGGGAGGAAAAAGGGGCCCAGGGGGCTGAGGGGAAATAGTACCGTATTTCGAGTACCCCTACAGTTTTGGAAAATTTTTCTTAAAAATTTTTTGTATATGTTATAAAATTTGGGTTTTTTACGAGGTGGTTCCTAAGAATTTTCCCCTTGTTAGCTTTGTGATAGGTGTCCGTTTTCTTTATGTTAAGGGTCCCTCTGTACTCTGCTCCCAAAACTGAATAAAGTGGGTTTTGTCAATTTTTTTAGTGAAAATTTGTTACCTCATCCAGGTAGATTTTTCTGTAATTCGGTGTTTACAGTATTGGCTAGCTTTACTGGGCTCGGGTGAGAGAAAGACGTATGTGGTGTCTCTCCCAAAAAAGTGTGGGTTTGAGTAATGCGAAGCTTTTTGGTGGGTCATTTTATGTAGGAGAAAAAAAGGGGGCCAAGGACTTCCCTGTGGGACCCAAACTGTAATTGGTTGTGGGGAAGAGTTTCCCCCATTTGCGTACCAAATTGGCTTCTGTTGCTGGGTAAGACTTGGGTTATTTGAGGGAGTGCCCTCTAATACCATAGGTGACAATTTTTTGTGGGAAAGTCATGGTCAACTGTATCAAAGCTTTAAAAAGTCAATAAAGATCCCCAGGGGACTTTTTTTTTTCTCATTGCAGTGTATATATGTTCACATGTGTTAAAGCATCTTAGTATTTTTTTAGGCCTGAACCCCAAAAAGGCGGGGGTTTTGAGAATTTTATGGAGATGGGGTGGGAGGGATTCGTTTATGAATTATTTTTCAAAGTTTTTTGAGAGAGGGGTACATTGGGTTTTATTGGCCATAGTTATTCAACTCTGTTTGGTCTCCCCTTTTTGGATGGGGGTGCCCCTTGTTTTTGGAACTGTGGGAAGGGGAGGGATTCAAGGATTTTTTTAAAGGTGTTGCAATGTTTGGGTGATAGTACTTGTGATGTTTTTTTGTATATAAAGGGGGGTAAGGTATTTAAATCTCTGCCTTTTTTTTGGCTTGATGAAAGGGAGATTCGTATGGGTTAGTCGGTTGGGGGAACGTGTGTTCGGGTAGTTCCCAGTGAGGTAGTCATTTGGGGGGTATTGACTTGGGAATTTTGGAAAGGGTTTTGACCTATAGGGGGAGAAGAATCATTGGTTTTTGCTGTTTTGTTGGTGGGATTTGGGGGTTTTATTGATTTTGCTAATTTTTATTTCGCTTGTCGTGTATTTTTTTTTTCCCAGAATTTTGTAGGGTCTTCCCAGGTTTTTTTTATATCCCTCAAAAGTTGGATAATCTTTTCTTAAAAAATTTTTTTTTTGCCCTTTTATCGGCGGTTAGGTTTGACAGTAAGTTTTTTTGGTCTCGGGTTATGGACCCATTCTGTACTGTTTTTCATATTGGTGTTTTGTATTTAGGGTTTTGAGAATGCTGGGTGTTAGCCGGGGACTTTCAGCTCTTGCTGTCTCTGTTTAGTTTTTTTAGGGCAGTGTTTGTTAAAGGTATTGGGCTTTTTTAAAAAATTTATTAAAAATCGTCAATATTGTAAATTTCTAGCTCAGTGTGCAGTCAAGTTTTTTTACTGCTGTTGTAAAATTTATTAATGGTCCCTCATTGGAAGTTAAAGGTGATTTTTAGTGTCTTGGGGTTTTTACCAAGATTTTTTAGGGAAGTAGGGTAGGGTCGTGGTTTATCTGTAAATTATGCCTGATTTTAAAGGGGATAGGGGTTTTGGCCCAAAGGTCAAGTAGGGAAACATGTCTCTGAACTTTGGGGTTTTGTTACTTTTGGTAGAAAAATGCAGTTCTTTTGTGTTTGTGAATTCAGTAGCGTGTGGGCCCCTGGTTTTTGCGGGATTTATATTAAAGTCCCTGAGAGTAGTAAGTGATCTTTTTTCTGCTTGCATCAGTTATCTACTTCTGGGTTTTGCTAAATTGGTAATGTTTGATTGTGGAATTCTGTAGAGTTTTCACTGTGAGAGGTTTTTGGGTATTTGGTTTTGAATTTGTATTATATATTCCCCCATGTTCATCCCTTGTGAAGTATTGAAATACTTTCTATTGGTTGAGTAGTATATAGCTTGCCCCCCCCTTGTTGGGTCCTTCCCCTACTTGTGTAGGGCTGTGAAAACCAGGAATGGCATAGACATCTGATATCAGGCTTTGCCCCGGTTTCAGTTAGTGTAATAATGGAAATATTGGGAGCAAGGAATTTAGTAATGCTGGAGGTCTCATAATGCTTGCTTAAAAATTATATTGTTGTTAAAGAAGTTATGTTGTTGTTGGCTTGAGAAGTGCCCTTTTATGTTCTGCTGGTAGTAATTACAGTAACGTTTGAAACATTTAAGTCATTAAATAAAAGGTTGGTATCAGGATCAAGTTGTAATCATAAGATTTGTAGTGAACTAAAGTTAGAAAATAAAAAATAAAGAAATTTCTAAAGCTAAAAAATAGCACCCGAATTATTTTTAAAAAATGTAAAAAATAATGAGCTAAAGGGAGTTTTTTAAAGCAAAATTTAAAAGGGGACAAAATAAAAGGGGGAAAATAATTTTTGGGGGGGAACAAATAAAGTGATGATCAAATAATGGAGTTGGGAATATGATAGAGGTATTTCTTTAAAAGGAACTTTAAAGTTAGAATTATAATATAAAAATTTTAATTTAAAGGGTTTTTAAAGTTTTGCGTGAACAAAAAAGTGGTAATCAAATAAATGAGCTTTGGATACAAAGGCAAAAGGATTTTTAACTTTAGCACTGAGTACCTTTTTCCCCATTCACTCAAACCAGCCCGCACCCTGGAAGCCCAACCCCCGCACACAAAAACTCCTTTTCCCCCCCCCCCTCCAAACCCTTTTTTGGCCGACCCCTACCCCGCCCTTTCCCTTTCCCCTACAATATACACTCTTGAAACACTTGTTACGCTCCATTTCTCTACATGTCCGAACCACGTCAACAACCCTTCCTCAGCCCCCCGGCAACAGTTTTGGTAATCCCGCACCTCCCCTAACTTCCAAAAATAAGAAAATTTTCCCGCATTATTTAAAACCCACATTGCCCTAGAATGACATCTCCATGCCCCCAGCCCCTTTCCCCGCTTCAACATTTCACCCTGTTTTGCCCCCATGAGCGTTGGTAAAAAATAACTCTATAATTCCCCCTTTGCCCCAAGGCAAAGTTCTTTGTCTCCCAGTCCTAAATGCACCCTCACCCTTTTCCCCCTCCCCCGTTTTATGATTACCTCATCTTTTTATAGACCTCCCTGACACGTCCATCCACAGAAGGGAAAAAATAATAACACTCACCAATTTTTCTGGGATTATTGTTGTCATAACAAACTCCTCTAAATTGAAAAAAAATACCTCCAAAATTTGACTAAAAATTATCAACTGGGGGAATTTTTCCTCTTCCTTTTTAATTAGGCTTGTCCATTGCCTTTTATAAGTTCGAAAGGGCTGCAAAGCAACAATTTTACTCCTATTTGAAGGTTTTAAAAACAATTTAACTCTAAACGGGTGAAAAATTTTTTTGATTTTTCCCCAACGTTTCTCTTGCCCAGTTCAAAAAAAATGGCCTCCTATCCAAGCAACGTACACTGTCACTGGGTTCTTTTTTTATTTAGAGGTTAAAATGGACCCTCAGCTAACGATGGCATACCTTATTTAAATCCGAAAAATGAAAATTTTTAAAAGAAAAATTTTGCCTCAGCTAACGCTAAAAAACTCACCCTCAGTTTAATTTGAGACGCATCCCGTGTGGTCTGGCCGCCTCAGTTTTTCCCCTGGGTGCCAGTGTTTACAAACCAGCCCGGTGGTCGCTCCTTATACAATTGGGAACTTTTTATATTATCAAAGCGTTTTTTAGGATTTTACCTGCAAAATAAGTCACCATGGGCCCCCAAAAAAGCTTTTAAAGCAACCCTGCAGGAAAAAAAGGGGGAGAATTACTATGGATATGAAAAAGAGATTAAAGGGAAAAGTGTGCAAAAATGGGTTGAAGTGCAAAACCCTTTATGGAGAAAATCACCCCCAAAGGGGTTCAAAAACCGCTGGTGATTATTACAATGACAAGTTGGAACCCCTTAGACAAATTACAGTGGACCCCCGCTACCCATGGGATCACTAACATTAATCCGCATCCGCTTGCTTTAACGCAAAAAATTTTTCCCCGCTTTTCCGCTTAAAAACCGCTCCCGATTTTCGTCCGAGACGCGTCCAATGTGCAGCCTGAGCCCGCTCACGGTTTCCCCCGGGGGGCTTTTTACCAGCCAGCCTCCGTGGAACATCCCAAACATACAATGGGAAAATTTTTGTATTTTTCAGTGTTTTCGGGGGCTTTTTTCTGGAAAAAAGTGACCATGGGCCCCAAGAAAGCTTCTAGTGCCAACCCTACGCAAAAAGGGTGGAATTACAATGAGAGGGAAAAAAAAGTCATTGATAATTGAAATGGGGTGCGTGTCTCCGAGGGCCAGGTTTTATAAAAAACCCCAATCAACCATCGCTATATTTGTGGTACAGCTGCTGCTGTGCTGTGTGTAGCATCGTCTGTGCTGCTGTAACATCGTTGTTGCTGCTGTTTGCTCGTCTGTTGCTGCTGTACCACCGCAGCTGCTGCTTGCTTGTAGCATCGTCTGTGTTGGCTGTAACATCGTCTGTTGCTGCGTCCCCGTAGTGCTGCTGTGTGAGCACCGTTTTTGGGGGGCTTATTTAGAATACCAAAAACATTAAACCCCCGAGGATTTGCCCCCGGATAACCCCAAAAAAATCATGTCATCGAAGCTGTCTAACTTTTTCCATTGGGTCCTTTTCTTGTCTCCCCGGGGTGCAAACCCACACCAGTCGACTAACACCCCGGGGGAACAGGGGGAAAAAGGCGGAACTAGTGCCATATTGGGTTTTTAAAGCCAGCAAAGGTTGGTTTGAGAGATTTAAAAATCGAGTGACAACCAAATGTGATAAGGGCCCGTTCGGAAGAAAATGCCAAACAGGCCTACAGTACTCAGGGGGAAAAGGCACTCCCCGGACACAGTGTTCATCGGTTTATTTCGCATCTTTTAGTAAAAAGGAAGTGTCATTTATTCTTATTTAGTAAGTGTACTGCACAATATATATTTTGCATGTCAAACCCATTGTGCATGTATCCTTTTCTTTGTGTGTAGGAAAATTATATTATTGGAAAAATTTTTTTTTTTATACTTTTGGGGTTTTGCACGGATTTAATTGATTTCCATTATTTTTATGGGGGAAAATTCATTAAAACCCATTTTTTCGCATAACAATACCCCTCTTGCACGGGTTAAAATCGGTTGCGGTTGTCCATGTATAAAGGAAGGGAGGTACAGGATCTATGGGCAGATATGCTGTTGAAGAGGGCCAATGACTCATGCTGGTCTAGTGGCATTAAAAAAAGAAGGGAAGTAAACCCCAAAAAAGGGAA
>NW_026464336.1:0-37671 GCF_026875155.1 Cherax quadricarinatus
TTTAAAATCCCCCCCCCTCAACGAGCCAAAAAAGACGCTGCATACACGCAAACAATATTTGAGACAGGGGACATCCCTGTCTCAAACCCTCTCCATCCTTACAGGCCTTCCCAACCTACCATTAATTTGTACTCGCACCATTGCAGACGAATACATTGTATCAACCCACCTCACCACTCCCATGCCAAAACCGAGATGCAACAACTAGCCTCAGAAAGTTTCTATCTACACAATCGTATGCATTTTCCCAATCAATGCCCAAAAGCCCTCCCCCGCTGCAACCCTCCAAAAAATCCCTAATGCAGCCATGCCCATCTCTCATGCTTCTGCCCGGAATACCCATCTGCCCCTTATGAATAACCCCACCTAACACCTTCTTCATCCTATTGCCCAATATCTTCGCGAAAATCTTGTAGTCGGCACACATTAGCGAAATAGCTCTGTACTCACTCAATACTCTTCCCTCTTGCTTTTTGCGTACTAAGACGACTACACCCGTTCTCTGAGTTTGTCCTAACTTTCCCTCCCGTCGCATACAATTCATGACCCTCACCAGACAGTACTTAATGTGCCCCCATTGAATTCTATAAAAATCATTTGATATCTGGTCAGAGAAATAGCAAGCATCGAACTTAAGCTAAAAGAATCCTTTAGGAGTCAGGAATCGCGGGAAGAACTAAAAGCCATAAATGAAATCGAAAGAAACCCAAAGTATTTCTTCTCCTATGCCAAATCAAAATCGAGAACAACGTCCAGTATTGGGCCCCTACTTAAACAAGATGGGTCCTACACAGATGACAGCAAGGAAATGAGTGAGCTACTCAAGTCCCAATATGACTCAGTTTTTAGCAAGCCGCTAACCAGACTGAGAGTCGAAGATCAAAATGAATTTTTTATGAGAGAGCCACAAAATTTGATTAACACAAGCCTATCGATGTTATCCTGACGCCAAATGACTTCGAACAGGCGATAAATGACATGCCCATGCACTCTGCCCCAGGGCCAGACTCATGGAACTCTGTGTTCATTAAGAACTGCCAAGAAGCCCCTATCACGAGCCTTTTCATCCTATGGAGAGGGAGCATGGACACGGGGGTCGTCCCTCAGTTACTAAAAACAACAGACATAGCCCCACTCCACAAAGGGGGCAGTAAAGCAACAGCAAAGAACTACAGACCAATAGCACAAAACATCCCATATCATAAAAATCTTTGAAAGGGTCCTAAGAAGCAAGATCACCACCCATCTAGAAACCCATCAGTTACACAACCCAGGGCAACATGGGTTTAGAACAGGTCGCTCCTGTCTGTCTCAAACTACTGGATCACTACGACAAGGTCCTAAATGCACTAGAAGACAAAAAGAATGCAGATGTATATAACAGACTTTGCAAAAGCCTTCGACAAGTGTGACCATGGCGTAATAGCGCACAAAATGCGCACTAAAGGAATAACAGGAAAAGTCGGTCGATGGATCTATAATTTCCTCACTAACAGAACACAGAGAGTATCGTCAACAGAGTAAAGTCCGAGGCAAGCTACGGTGAAAAGCTCTGTTCCACAAGGCACGGGACTAGCCCCCATCTTGTCCTCATCCTCATTTTCCGACATGACAAGGATGTCAGCCAAAAGCACCGTGTCTTCCTTTGCAGATGACACCCGAATCTGCATGACAGTGTCTTCCATTGCAGACACTCCCAAGGCTCCAGGCGGACATCAACCAAATCTTTCAGTGGGCTGCAGGAAAACAATATGAAGTTCAACGATGAGAAATTTCAATTACTCAGATATGGTAAACATGAGGAAATTAAATCTCATCAGATTACAAAACAAATTCGGGCCACAAAATAGAGCGAAACCCCAACGTCAAAGACCTGGGAGTGATTATGTCGGGGATCTCACCTTCAAGGACCATAACATTGTATCAATCGCATCTACTAGAAAAATGACAGGAATGGATAATGAGAAACCTTCAAAAACTAGGGAGGCCAACCCCATGATGACACTCTTCAGGTCACTTGTTCTATCTAGGCTGGAATATTGCTGCACTCTAACAGCACCTTTCAAGGCAGGTGAAATTGCCGACCTAGGAAAATGTACAGAGAACTTTCCAACAGCGCGCATAACGGAGATAAAACACCTAAATTTACTGGGAGCGCTTGAGGTTTCAAAAACCTGTAATCCCTGGAACGCAGGAGGGAGAGATACATTTTTTTATACACCTGGAAATCCTAGAGGGATAGTACCGAACTTGCACACGAAAATCACTCACTACGAAAGCAAAAGACTTGGCAGCCCAATGCACCATCCCCCCAAAAGAAAAGCAGGAGTGTCACTACACGTTAAGAGACCATACAATAAGTGTCAGGGGCCCGAGGACTGTTCAATCGCCTCCCAGCACACATAAGGGGATTACCAACAGACCCCTGGCAGTTTTTCAAGCTGGCACTGGACAAGCCCCTTTTAAAGTCAGTTCCTGATCAGCCGGGCTGTGGCTCGTACGTTGGTTTGCGTGCAGCCAGCAGCAACAGCCGGGTTTTGATCAGGCACTGATTCACCAGGAGGCGGGTCACAGACCGGGCCGGGGGGGCTTTGACCCCCGAAACTCTCCTCCAGGTAAACTCCGGGTAATACCCGGGGGCCTTGCCAGTACTCATATTGGGAACACAGCCCCCTCAATTCCCCCATGCTAATCTCAACCTCCCATCCCAAAGGGCCTCCTCTTTCACATGACCCTAAACCCCTCCCCCCCCAACCTCAATAGCATCCCCTCCTCCCATTCCCCACTTCTTTTGGAACCAGAATCAGCATAATTGCTCATGCCTTCTGTAGTATTCAGTTACCTTCCCTTGTGATAACCACACATATCCTCATTACCTCCAAGTTTAAAAATAAGTCGAATCCCTCTGCCTTCCCCGGGAAACCTCGCAAAACACTTCCCGAGGTTTATCACCCCACAGCCAGTTTCTTCCATTCCCGCCCTTACTCGTACTGCATCAATCTACCCCTTATGTAACTCAGCCAACCTGTCCTTGGAGTTGCACCATGTGTCCGTACTGCCGCCCCCCCCTTCCTTTATAAAAACTCATTTTGCTGATATTCAAAATAGTTTTGCAACCCATACCTCCACCCTGCCTCTTCCCTTCCCTTCCTCTTAATAGAAACCTGCTATAACCCGGCTTAGCATGGGCCTTTTCCCCCCATTCTAAGGACAACGACTCTACCTCTCTAGAATCCCAAAAAGTTTGCCACCATTCCCCAAAAGCCTTACTCACCTCCTCACTCCTCACGAGTCTTGCATTTAATTTCCAGAAACCCGATTGTATCCTAACCCTACCTTCCCAATCAGTCTGCTATAACTGCCCTATGATCGGAAAACCCCACATCAAAAGTCCTGACTCCAACACACGTACAGCTTCGTTGCATAGATCCTATCTAATCTTGCAGCATAATCCCGTCTGACAAACGTATGCTCAACCTGCAACCCCCCCTCCCCACAACATCCAAAACCCCCCCCGTCTCCAAACACTTTTTTGTAACAAGACCCAACATACACCCCGCCCCCCTCGGTTCCACACCCACCCCCTAATAACCAATTCCAAATTTCCCCCTATTACCCGTGACTAAAGGTAAACCCCTTAAAAAGTACATCAAAAATTCTCTCACAAAGTTCTCCTTAACTCGTGCGTTGCCATCTGCCGGCATATAAAACTCCTACAAAACAACCCTCGTTGCAACCCCACTCCCCCTCCACCCTCACGACCCTCCCCCCCTCCTCCCACCCCAAAATACGCAATGGACTGGTTTCCTTTACAGCCACAGCAACCCCACCTTTTAACCTCATAGAGCCACTCACATACAACTTATATCCTTTCAAAGACAACTCACAACCAAACTTATAATTGTGCTCCTGAATGAAACATATATCTACATTAAATCTCTTTAAAAACCATTCCACCCATACTCTTTTAACCTCGGCTCTCAGGCCATTAACATTGATCGTTACAACCTTGAATTATGACAGTAGAGGCGGCTTTCCCCGCCGCCTTGGAATGGCACCTGCCTGACCTGGCTGCTGACTTTTTTTTTTATATTTTATTTAAAAAACACAATACACAACATACATTTGTGCTATATTTAGATTACATAAACAAAGAAACATGATCCATTAAATAATAAAAACAAACAACTCCACATTCCTTATCCCAGCACACACTCAACTATAAATGCTTGATTCCCCCTCCAAAATGCCCAACCAGCACACACAACATACATGTAACTAAAAACAGCCCACACCTGAACATACAGGTGCGTTTATTATATCCATAAACTACAGCCAGTCTCTTACAACACAAAATGCAATATAATCCAAAGAACGTCACACTTATTTACATTATATATGAAACTTTATAAACAAAAGACATTCTCATATAATCCAATGCGTTGCACACTCATTAGTATTGTATATTAAACGTTATCACAAGGACATAATTACAATATAATAAAATTACAATATAATAAAGGTGACAAAATAGCCATTTCCACACCTTACCACATAGAAACTAAACACACATTAAATAACAAATATACACACTCATGTTACATAGCACATTATTATTAGTTGTTTAACAATGCTTTGAGTGTTCCTTCTTGTAGTTGTCTCACTGACAAAGATCATTTACCTTATTAAAACTATGATCATCAATGACCTCTTGTCTTTCAACACATGGCTTAAACTAAAACATTCACACACAAGAAAACTCTCCAGTTACACCACATCTAACATGTCATCCCTCCCATACAACTCTCATGACAATCCTACCCACATTTACATATCCTTCATTATGGTCATAACTCGCTCTAGAAAAGGAAAATGGTCCCTTAGTACTTAAGTAGCCAAATTACTGAGTCCCCTTACCGTTATATTTCTATATGCCTCCGGGAACGCAGTCGCCCACCTGTTACCATAAATGAGTTTATTTCTGCATACTGTGCGATAAATTCCTGCCGCAATTGCCCTTACCCTAATCCCCCCGCCTTTTTCCTTCAAGCCCCAGGAATAAACAAGAAATCTGTCACAATGTACAGAATGGCTCTTTTTACAACCTCAGACACCCCTCTTACCTCTAAAAGTTAGGGCACGCAGGAGCTCTACATTGCCCCCACCCATTAACTTGAAAACTCTAGCCAGCCACACCCTACCTGCCCCAACTCTCTACAAAAATATACTGCATGAAAAGCTGTTTCCGATTCCTCACAATGTTCGCATTTCGCCTCCTTTACCAAACCCATCACACACAAAGCCTGCTTGACGCTAAAATCCCATTACAAACCTATAAACTAACTCCCTTACCCTAGGCATTAATCTAAGTTTCTGGAAATCATGCCAAATCGTACCCCAATCATACAAGGGTATACCGCCACCCCTTGCATCACTTCTGGTTTCCTACTCATCTCTACTAACCTTCCCACCTTGAGCTTTTTACCTCACCTATTACTAACATAACCCTTAGCATATTCTCACATTCCATCAAGTCCTTTCCCCCCCACCATCGACGTACATCCCTCATCACCCGCCCAACCCTCACCCCTTTTACCCCCCCCTCCCTTACGTACTTTTGTTTAACATACATGGCCTTTACCCTTGGCCCTAGCATCAAAAGCCCTACTCCCCCTCTGCGCACATTCGTCATAACCACCTCTTTACTTAGCCATGCTCGTCCAAAACCCCATATATAACGAAGCACCCTTCTCTGTATCTCCTTTATCTCCTGTTCCCGTAAAGGATACACCACTGCCACGTTCCACACCTTACTATAAACCAAAGAATTTATTATTATTGCCCTTTGCATTAGAGTAACATCCTTCGCTCTTAGATTCCTAATCCGTTGTACAACTTTCTCTCCCACCAATTCCGAATTCCTCCGTCTAGCCTCTTGCTCATCTGCCATATATTATTATTATTATAATCAAAAAGAAGCGCTAAGCCACAAGGGCTATACAGCGCTGCAGGGTAGGGAAGGAAGCAAGGGAATTGGATGGCAGAAGGGAGGGGGGATGATCAGCAGGTTACAGAAAACAGCGGGGCAGGGGATAGTACGGGGGTAGAAGGTAGCAAGAGATTGAAGTAGAAAGGGCTGAAGGTATCAGAATTTGTAAAGTAAGTCAGTCGTTGTCAAAAAGTCAATGAGAGAGTCCGGATGAAAGGTGGGTCCATCAGCGAGAAGGGAAGGTAAAGAGAGAGCAGCGGAGCGAAGACGACGACAGAGGTAAATTCTCGCGTGCTCGTTGATAAAGTGGGCAGTCCAACAGAATGTGGCTGACTGATAATGGCTTGGCAATTCTCACACATGAGAGCAAGACGCCTCTCCATGAGATATCCATGAGTAAGCGAGTAGGCCAATGCGAAGACGGGAGAGTAGTCCCCCCAACCTCGACATGGTGAAAAAACGGCCAGTGACCTAACTCGGTTTAATAGATGAAGTTTGTTGCCGAGCATAGAAAAAAACCAACGTTGTTCCCCAAACGGGTGTGAAGATGGGAAATATTGCAGAAAAATAGTCCGTAAAGGAATACCTCTATAAAAAACTGGTGGGGGTATGTATGCTAAACCGCGCAGCGTGTCTGCCTGTTCATTGCCCTGTACTCAAATGACCAGGGACCCAACAAAAAAAAAAATATCTTTATGCTTGGAAAAAAGATCGGCGAGCCAAATTTGGGAAAACGGAGGACTAAGGGGGAGGTGTATCAAATTTTTGTATACCTGTAAAGCACAAAGGGGATCTGGACAACCACAAAAGATGACACGGCATAATCAATACGGAAAAGTGCTGTAAGGAGGGCATAAATTCACAGTAAAAATCAGCCGAAGATAGTAATGCCCTTGTACGACGCTGTCCGGAAACACTGCTCGAATCCTACCTGCAGAAGATTTAGGCCATCTGTGTACACAGAAAGGGCATGAGAATGAGAGTGAAAGGGTCAAGAAAAAAGAGGCGGGAAGCGACCGAGACAGTTGGGCTTTCGAGCAAGGGAGGGAGAAAGAACAGACTCGAACAGCGGGAATTTCCCCGGGGGTAGGAAAAGTGGATCTACATGTACATAGAAAGGGGTAGTTGAAGAGAAACAAGAGCGAATAAAGGCAAAGAAGAAGGGAGGGAGTAAACGGGGGCGCAAACAAATAAAGAATGTCACTAATATCAGTGCCCATTTAAAAAATGGAAGGATTGTGGAATCATGAGAGCGTACATAGTAGCGCAGGCAATGGGCCTCACGGCGACGGATAAGGATGGAACTTCGCTTCTGCTGAGGTCTCGACGGGGGAAGAGGGGAAAGCACCAAGGCAAAAACGTAATCCGGGTGATGAATGGGTTAAAGGGCAGAGAGGTAGCAGGAGATGCCGCTGAATAGATCGGTCACCATAATCAAGTTTCAAAAAAATAAGGGGGAATGTGGCGAAGGGGGTTTTTCGCGATCAGCTCCCCACGAAAATGAAAGGGTTTTAAGAAGGTTCAGCCGGCGTGACAAGTTCCCTTCAGAGAGGTAATGTGATTTTTCCGGGAAAAACCTCGACAAAGAAAAGGCCTAAAAACTTGACTGTATCACTTTCAGGGATAGGGGGCCAAAGGTAAAAAGGATGATCGGAGATGACAGAGCGTCTAGTAAAGTGTTTTTTGGGGGGTTTTAGTGCGGGAAAAATTTAAAAACCCACGTGGGTCCCCCAATTGGAAACACGGCGCTGCATTTTGGAGAGAAACTTTTAAGGAGGTGACAATCGCGCCTGCAACAGCAATAGCAAAGTCACAAAAAGTGAGGGGAACCAAATATTTGAGGGAAAACTAGAGGCCAAATCATTAATAGCAAGGGAGAAAAAGTTTTTGGCTCAAACACATCCCTGGGGGACACCTTCAGCTTGGAAAAAGTCCGGGAGAGCACATTTAAACCCAAACACGGAAATGCCTGCGAAAAAAAGTCCTTAAGGAAGGTGGTAATTGCCTCAAAGGCCTAAGGGGGGGGTTGGGCAAAAATTATACCCCAATTTTGTGTCATTGCCTTCTAAAGGCAAAAAAATGGCAATAACTGATGGTTATTCCAAAGCATTACGAACATACTACCCAAAGCGTAAAAGGGGGTCTATGGTAGAACTCCCACGAAGCCATATTGACGATGGAGAGATGTTGGTGTCTCAAATACCACACTAAACTCTTTTTACTAGGCGTTCCATTACTTTGCAAACTGCACTGGTAAGGCAAGGGGCCGATAGTGGGAGGTTTCATGTCCCGTAGTGCCGGGTTTTTGGGAAAGGGAAACAAGGGCGGTTTTCCACAGCGTGGAAGAACCCCTTTGTGACCAAAAAAAGGAAAGGCAAAAGGACTGCAAGGGCTGACTGATGAAATGTTTAGCATACAAATATGAATGTCGTCGGGCCCAGCCCCGATGACGACAAGCTAGAGTGTTCCCTAAGTTTTTTAAAGTGTAAAAGGCACATTATACTGTTTTTTCTTGAGAGAAAAAAAGCCCAAAGGGGTGCTAACTCTCTGGCAGACTTTGAGGAAAGAAATGAGGGGCAAAAGAGGGACCCCTGAAAATACGGACCAGATGTTTGCCTTTTCATTGGCAACATCTAGGGGTTTGCTATATCAACCCCGGCAACCCGCAGAACGGGAGCCAGGTCAGGAGAATATTTACCACTCTTTTTTCGTACTTTTTTCCAGACTGCACTCATAGGGGAAGCAGGGGTGAGGGGGAGACTAACTCGCCGCAAGTGGTTTTAGCGTAAACGGATGACACGGCGAGCGATCGCACGTTTGTTTAAAATAAAGGGGAGTCGCTCTGTGGTTCTATTGTCCCGGGTACCTGCCCATGCAGCGCTTTTTCAAACTACGCACGAGCACAAGCAGGAGACCACCAAGGCACCATTTTGAAAATGCCTGCCCGAAGTTTGGGGTATAGAATGAGAAGCTGCGGTAAAAAACGGAGGACGAGAAGAGGTGTAAAACTCATCGATGGAGGAGGGAAAAAGGGAACCCTTTAAAACATCAGGTGTGAGAAAAGGGTTCCCAAATTTTTCCCCCGATTAATTGCCAGCGGGGGTGCGAAGAGGTGGCGAATATGAAGGGGAAAGAATAGGGGAAATATCACGTCATGTAAGCCCGGGGAACAGCCAAAAGTGAAGTCAAAAGCGGCGGAGGAAGAGCAAACTGAGAGATCGATGCAAGAGAGAGAAATGAGTCCGGGGATCAAAATGGGTGTGAGTACCTGTTTAAAACAGGAGGGGGGGGGTGGCAAGAAAAGCCTCTAACTGAATTCCAGGGGGGAATCACATGAGCCCCCCCCCCAAGGAAAGGGGGGGCTTTAAAATCCCCAAAGTAACAGAATCGGTGGGGGTAATGACGAAACAAGGAAGGAAAATCCAAAATAATAATGCCCGAGAAGGAGAGAGATTAAAGAACGAGCGTATACCACCTATGTAAGTGGATAGGGTGCTGTTAATGCAGCAAAGTATGAACAAATCTGATGGTAGGAATATCAGTGCGGAGAGAAGGGCACTTTCTTTAAAAGGCCCCATCGGGAAAAGGATCTAAAGAATACAAAAAAATTTATAGCCTGAATGTGAGAAAAACAGCAAGTGAAATTTTTTGGTTCCTGTAAGCAAACACCAACAGGGCAAACGGGGGAGAGTAACACTGAAGCCACCCCGATTACCCCTGAGGCCGCTTATTCCATGAAAAAAGGCCAGTTTGGAAATGAAAAAAAATACTTAAAAATCCGCAGGTAAGGGTTCCTACAGACTGAAGGGTTAAAAAAGCCCCACATGCGGGGGCAGGGGAAAATGTTCAGCACGAAGGAACGGTGGCTGTAAGAAAGGAGTTGCGCAGATGGAGTAGAGGAGAGGAAAGAGCAAAAGGTGGATCATGCCTTTGTGGTTTGGTCCTGCAATATACAGAGTTTGCTTCAAGTGTTTGGGAAATTCAGAGATGTCGTAGGGGAAGACAATATTGGGGAAGGTAGGGGGAGGATGGAAAAAGTTTGGGAAACTGTATTGGCTGTACCAAGGTAGGGGGGGGCGAAAGGGGTGGGGGGAACTGAGAAGCGTGGCAGGGGACAGAGAGACAGGAACCTGGGGTGGCAGAAGAGGAAGAAACTTGGAGGGAAAGGGGAGGAAGGTACATTCGAGAGGAGGGGAACCTCTGCACTTGAAACTAGCCAGTGAGGGGGGAAGAACTGGGGCAGAGAAGGAGGGTAAAAGGGGAGGGGAAGTGGGTAGGAGGTGTTACCGGGCCCTTTTTTTTATTTTTTGAGAAGTAGGGGGACGTTGGGAGGGGGGTTTGTCGTACGGGTCTCTCGATACTGGGCTTGTAAGAGAGAACTCAAGAAGCGGATTAATGAGGCTTGAAGGGGACTTTGGGCCGGGGACAGCAAAGGATTGATACAGGAGTGATTAGGGGAGAGGTAACCACAGGGTGGGTGTAGAAGATGGGATATAAAGGGGGGGGACTTTAAAACAGGGAAAATAAAAACCCAGGGGAGCTCCCTTTGGGAGGGGGAGATGAGAAACTGCCTGGCAAAGGAGACCTTCGTCTCTTTGAGGAAAACGGATTTCCCGCTCGTTTAAATAGACCTGAAAAGGGCGGAGACAAGGGGTGAGCCTCATGACATTTAAAGGGCAAGAGGGAGATCGTTTGAAAAGACGTTTAGAATGGTCATCGGCACCAAGACTGGGCATTTCGGCGATAGATCTGAAAATATTTCGTGGATGGCCAAATCGCCAGCAATTTCTACACTGTTTGGTGTGGGAACTTTCAATTTGTAACCGATTCCTGCTATTAAATGAGGAGGGGAGTTCTGGGCGTAAAAAAGTTAAACAGCCACATTGCTAGGGTATCTTTCCGCCCACCGGGAAAGAACGAAAGGGGCTCCTTGAGGTTTGGGGAACTTGAG
This sequence comes from Cherax quadricarinatus, assembly GCF_026875155.1. Classification (NCBI taxonomy): domain Eukaryota; kingdom Metazoa; phylum Arthropoda; class Malacostraca; order Decapoda; family Parastacidae; genus Cherax; species Cherax quadricarinatus. The sequence goes on from NW_026464336.1 coordinate 10,941, forward strand.
TTCCAGCTGTTCTAAAATGTCGTGCCACATGTCTGGAAATTTTGTTAACTATGGTAGGGGGCAGAATGACGGTACCATACAAGAATTGAGGGAATGATTTTTTTAAAGGGTGACGGGGAACAGTTCTATATGGGAAAGACGAAGAGCTCAGAGCCGGGGTACTTTCTGTAGGGTAAGATCCGTACCGCTCTTAAGAGCTGAAAAGAAATTCTTTACCAAAACAGGCTAGGGTGCCTTCCCAATACTATGGTCAGAAGATAGGCAGAAGGAATTGGTCGAAAAGGGAAAGAATTTAGCCCACTGTTCAGTCTGAAACTGGCGGGAAAGGTATGAAGGACGTGCATCTTTTTCTGAGAAACGAAAAGGTGAAGGTGGAGAAAAGTATCATCACAGGGTAATTTGTCGTTGATTTTAGGCGTGGGACCAACCGACGTGGAAGGGGTCGGGATTTTGAAAATTGCCGACAGTAAGGGAGAGGCCGGAAAACTACCAGAGGGGCAAGGTCTGAAAATCGAAGGGGGTCAGTCGAGGCCTCAGTACCTGAAGCGGGGAGAAACGCACCGGCAATAGGACAGAGGCAGAGGAATGTCTGAAGATTTGGCCCAAAAGACGAGGGGGGGTCAGAACGGGTGGGTTTTCAAAAAAGGGGGCCCGGGGGGACCAGTTCGGAAGGGCCCATGTTAGGTTACTTTTTTTTTTTGTTTTTAAGAAAAAAAAGAAAGAAAAAAAGGAAATAAAAATAAAAAAAAAAAAAAAAAGGGGGGACCGGGGGGGATAGGTCCTGGGAGGAATAAAGGGGGGCCAAAAAATCTCCCTCCGGGCCCCCAAGAGGACCTCAGCACCGCAAGAGCGCAGATGCAGCATGGAACCCGTGCCATACCCTCCCCCTCATGCAGTAAATAACAACCCGGGGGATGCAACCTCACATCTGCCAGCTCCCTCGGGGGACAAAAGGGGGGGGCGGCTGGATATCCGCCACAAAACTCCTCCTTGGCCACCACCCCCGGGAAACCCCAAAGGTGGCTTTTCCCGAGATACACTCGTCGCCCGAAAAGACACCCAAAAACACTCCGGGATACCGGGAAGGGGATCGGAACATTTCCCCCGGCATCCCAAATTTCCCGGCAAACACGCCACCCGCCAAGAACCCCCAACGGAATGGGGTGGACCCCGGGAACCTTTTCCCCCACCCGGAAATAGCCGCCGTGGGAAAATCCCAAAGGACAAAAAGAGGAAGGGGAAAAGGGGGGGAGTGGGGGAGGAGGAGGAAAGGAAAAAGGGGAGGATGGGGGGGGGGATAGGGGGGGGGAATTGGGGGGGAATTAGGTTTGGTCTGAGAAGAAACCATAGGTCTAATTCCTAGACCAAAGCCTCTTCACCACCAAGGAGCCCCCCCTTTAAAAGGATCTGCCATATAGATATCCCACAAATTTTCAGTGTTCATCACATCCCTCCCAAATCCACCCCCATTTTTTACCCCCCCCAATCTCCTATCTCAATAATTTCGATTTACTCTTTGAAACGCACCCCACCCTCCCAAAAAAAAACCTCATTACTCTCTCCACCTTTTGCAACCCTTTGACATCAAAGATCAGTATTGTTGTGTCATTACAAACCCAATACCTCTGAAACCCCTTACCCTCCCCTTTAAAGTTGTTCTTCCTCAACCATTCCATAAAACGGGGTTGATAATGCAAACAGAATTTGGACATAGGGGAAACCCTTGTCTCAAACCTTTTTCCCTTTTTCCCCGCTACCCAACCACCATTAATTTTTACCTGAATCGTAGCTTTCATACAAGGGCTTCACCCTTTTTTCTATTCCCCCCCAAAACCCCTAACCTTAAAGTGTCAACCATGTATCTCATTCACCCGTCATAACATTCTCCCAATCAATGCCCAAAATTCCACCCCTCTTACAACCCGCAAAAATTCCCTAATAGATATGTCCACCCTCATACTAGACCCCCGGGAAATTCCCCCCGACCCCTTTTGCACCATACCACCTATTTCCTTCTTCATCCTGTTTCCCCCAAATCTTCGCAAAACTTATAAACTTACACTTAAAGATAGGCCCGTAGTGCTCAGTGTTCTCCCTCGCTTTTTTTTTTACAAGCCGACCCACCCGCCTCTGTGACGTTTTTCCAAAATTTCCTCCCTTTAGCATACAAATTTAAAACGAAAACCAAAAAAACATTTATGGTTTCCCAATGCCTCTGTAAAAACATTGGAAAGCCCATCAATTCCCGGTGCTTTCCCCTTACTTAAATTGAACACTGCCTCTTTTACTTCTTTCCCTACTTTTTATTCCCCTCCAATCCCCTCTGTCCCCCCCACCCCCCCCAAGACCTTACCCCTCCTCTTTCTTTATTAACTATCCCCCCATTACCTTTTTTTTCCCCCCTTTTCCTTTTTAAACCAATATCCCCAAAATTCCCTTTTCCCCCAGTTGTCACCAACATTTCCCTTAGTATAACCCTTTAAATCGTCCTACCTCTAAAAAAATATTATATGGACTCCTGTTGTCAATGCGAAAACTTCTTTAAAACACACCCGACGGTTTTTCTCCCCATAGCACGGCACCCTACCTGCCCTTACCCCCTTTAAAAATCAAATCTTTCTTATGTAAAATCCCCTTTGTCTCCTCTTAGCCCGTATTTTTCAAAAGTCTTCCCCCCCTCTCTGCGTAACACTCATTGAGCGCTGTTTTCCCAAAAATTCTGTAAAACCCTACCCCCACCTCGCCTCCTCTTCCTTATATTTATAAAACCCGCGATACCAAAGGGTTTAGCCCCATTTTTTCCCCCCCAAACCAAAAAAACTCCCTACCCCCTCCCTTGCCCTCCACAATTTTCTCCACCAGTCTCTAAACTTGCGTCAACCCCCTCACTCCTCACCAACCTGATTTAACTTCCCGAAACTTGAATATACCTTTACCACTCCCCCCAAACCGTTTACCAAAACTGCCCTATGACCAAAACCCTACATTACTGTTTTTACCCCTCCTACCCTAACTGCCTCCGTTATATAAATCCATCTAACCTCGTGAATAAATTTTTCCTAACAAAAGTGTAATCCACTCTCCAAGCCCCACTCCCCTCCCGTCCCCCACCCCCCGCATCCTGTAAAAAAAATTGCGTAAAGACCGTAAAAACAACCCGCCCCCCCTTGGCTCCCCGTCCCCCCCCCTTTTAAAACAGTTTCCCGCCCCCCAATTACAGTTTCTAGAGGTAAACCCCTTAAAAAAACACTAAAACGTCCTCAACAAAACCCCTTTTACTTTGATTTATTCTCTGCTGGCATATAAACCCAATAAAATACTCTAGTCCCCCCTCACCATCCACCCTCCTTAAAACCCCCCCCCCCCCCCCTTCTTTCCCCCTTTAAAATACGTAAGTGACTATTTTCCTTCCACAGCCACTCCTCCCCTTTTAACCAACAGACCCACTTAATACAATTTAAACCCTTTAAGCCCAAAACACAGCCTATTTATAATTAGTTCTTGAAAAAGCATACATCCACATTATATTCCCCAAAAACCATTCCATCCCTACTCGTTTCACTTATTCTTCAAAACCATTTACATTACATTACTATCGTGAATTATTTTAAAAGTGGGGGTTTACCCTTTCTTCTTGGGCCACACCCTCCATACCGTCCTGTTGTATGGCATCTTTCTTGAAGCTTGCTTTTTCACCCCCCCCCATCCCTTCATTATCCCGAACCATTTAACCCTACATTACCCTTCCCTTTTTTCCCCTTATGACATAAACCTTTTCCAAATTTTATCCTGTTCTTTTTCCCGGGGTAAAAACATCGTCCCTCCAGACTTCCTGCATTCTCTTTTGAGAACTCCCCCCCCCACCCCCAAACCCCCACCTGTCTTTTCCGCCCCATGGACCCCTGCCACAACGTTTTTGCACATTAACATTAGTGCAACGTATTCCTAACCTTTGATCTTGCTGCACAGTTTTTCCCGCACCAGGTTACCCCTTCATCCACCCGTCCTCCTCAACGTCGCAAAAAAGGGAATAAGTACTTCCCCCAGCAAGCCATCCTGTTGGCCCGTACCTTCCCATCAGCGCGATGTCGTCTGTCCCTTATCAATGTTAGGGTTTCACTTTCCTCCATATCGCCCCAGCCTTCCACTTCGCATCCATCGGGAAGGAATCTTGTTTTGGCCTTACTCCTTCCTCCGACACCCCCAACATTTCCCCTGTGTAAGTCCTGTACCTTTCCCCCGTCCACTTTTTTTTAGCATTGGGCCCCATATGTTCAAAAGAACCACATAAAAATAATCTTCCGCTGCCCTGAGTATACACTAACCTGCGTTCGGAAGACCTCCTAAATACGTATGATGGAAATTGGCTGCCTCAACGTCATTTTAAAACGTAAAAGATCCTTCAGGAGCCCCCCTAAGGTCCCTTTTGCCCACCCCCCATCACTGCGATGGGTTTTCCATAGCTGTTAAAAAACCCGCCGTCACATCAGCTGTCGCCTCAAAGGCACTTTCGTACCTTTACCCACGTCACATAACTGACCATCATTAAGCAACTTCCACCATAGTGTTCACTGCCACCCCCTTCTTTGATATTTGTTGACTATCTTTTTAAATCCTGCGTCTTTTTAAATTGATGAAAATTTTCGACACCCATTTATGCTCTCCTATAATTCTTCGGTCGTATTTCCATATACCTCACTGTATGGAATGCAGTAACACGGCATGGGTTTTTCCGTAAGCGTGCCCCGCACCAGTTCCACACAAACAGTGCTCACCCGGGGTGCAATGCGACCGCCTGTTGTATGCACAAAAAAGGAAAACTGCGCGTAACCATTGTATCAGGAGCTCTGCGCAGCCTGTCCGCACGGCACAATAGCGAGCGAACAAATGATATACAGTAGAGGCGGCTTTCCCCCCCCCCTTTTGGTGGCACCCGCCTGACCTGGTGCACAGAGCCCCCCCTTTTCACCTTGCCCTTTCCCTCCCCCAACCCCCCCCTTAACCCTTTTAAAACCTTTTAGGCTTCAGCACCACACACCCACTCTCTGGGGATCCAACTGGGGTTTCCCAAACCCTTCTTCCCAGGTCTCTGCCCCCGGCGTTAAAAGTCATCCTATCAGACGTCCCAGCTGTTCTCTTTCGTGAACCTCCGCTCCAAATGTAAAACCCCCCTTCCCCTGCACGCTCTGTGCACCCAGCCACTACCGTGTGCTTCTTCCCTCATTTTCACACGGGCTTTCCCAGTCCCCAATGAGACGTAGCATCCCCAATGAGCGTCCATCTGCTCATCATCCAGACTCCCCCCCACCTCACTCAGGGAAGTTATTTAAAAAACCCCACCCAAAATTCCCTCCTGTTGCATTACACCCCCGTCTCGTTTGTCGTCGTCGTCGTCGTCGTCGTCGTCGTCGTCGCTCAGGCCCCCCCTCCCCCCGGGAAGTAGCACAAGAGACCGCCCGCCTCTGCGTTATCCATTTTCCCCACTCCAACTGTATATGCCTGCCTTTCACCCATCTGTCTCCCTTTCCACAGGACCAAGCTGATCCACCGTGTTGGGGATTTGTTCCCTCCGTCCGGTTTCCTGTGGCATTGGGCTGCCATATGATCAAAACCCCGCACACCTACAAGCCCGCCCCCTTTTCCTGCATGTATCGTATACCTGCTTCGAACTCTTCAGCAAAACATAGAAGGAATTGATTGCCGTAGCGTCATTTCAGATTGAAGGATCCTTCGGACAGTCCCACATAAGCCCCCATCCTTCCACCTCCCAATTCCGCGCATGAATCTTGCCATAACGACGGGAAAACCCGCAACCACTCATACTCTGTAGCTTCAAAGGGCACATTCCTTTCTTTTACGTATGTCACATAGCTGGATCATCATGTAGACATCCTCCACTGCTGCATTCACGCCATCCTCTTCTCGTGGTACTTGTCAACTATGCTTTATAAAAACCAGCATTTATAAATTTTATGAAATCCCTCTTAAACTCCGTTAACACCACACCCTAAAAACCTTCATTGGGTATCCCTAACATCACGAAAAATCGAGGGAGTAGCACCTGCTGGGAGACGCTTAGGGCCCCCCGTACAAATTTTCCCCACAGACAGTATATTTATTTTTTTTTTTTTTTTTTTTTTTTTTTTTTTTTTATTTATATTAGAAACCTAAAAAGTACAAAGATGCAAAAGCAATACAAGAATACAAAACTTCTTTTGTGCTACAGTACCCGGGGTTTTTCCCGGCGGGAACAAGTATTATAACATCTTGTTTAGCAAACAATACAAGCTGAGGCAAAACCCCCTAATTATAACAGCTTAATAGTTGCCGCCAGCATTGACCCAACGACAACACACCAAAATGAAAAATTTACATATTTTTAAAAATAAAAATGAAAACCTGACATGTCCTATCACAACAAAAAAACTACAAAGTACATCATAAAAAATTACTAAAATTGAAATTTTATACACGACTAAAACCATAACCCCTTTAACTACAAAATATGTACTACACATTCGTCATAAAGTAAAAGACCCTAACCAAAGCTACCATAACAACACAAAAAAAGACAAAACTCTAAAAAACCCGCTATGACGGGAAGAGATTGGTTTAAATTATGTTCATTATACCTAACCAATGAATTCGAAGGAAAGATGATTCCTATGCACAAAAAACAAAAAAATGTATTTTAATATTATAATATGTTAACCCCCTAATACAATAATTTTGCTACAGAAAACAGAACAACATAAAATAACAACAATAATAAAATAACCCCAAAAAAAGTTTTTATAACAAACCTTGGGACATTAAAAAGGGGTTTTAAACCCCAAAACCCCATAATATTTTTTTTTTTTTTTTTTTTTTTTTTTTTTTTTTTTTTTTTTTTAAAACAGGTAAAATACAATAATGTATAATAGTATAAAATTAAAAACCATACTAGATATTACAAAACCTCTAGTACACAATCCCGGTACATTTTAAGAACACCATAGATCAAGGTCACATATTACACACCATATACATAACCCATCAACCAATACATAACCATACAAACCCTCCTTTTTACAATCATTATTGCCAGTGCAGACACAGCTGACACTTCTACAACCCCCCCCCCGTATGTACAGTCGCCGTTCTAAATAACATACATTAATTATCCTAATGAATGGTCATACACTGACCTCATCAAAACCTTAATGAGTGTTTACCTAAGAGTTGGTAGTGCATGAACAAGACACAACATAAATTTACAGACTAAAACAGTTATGAAACATTACATTCCTATACACATACACTGTAATAAGTAGAAGAATATACACCACCAATATAATATCAAATATTAATGTTAACCATGAATTATAAACTTTCAAAACATTGCATATCGTGAAGTTCACACTCAAAATGCAAGATAATACACCACATGCCACATTAGCGGTACAATACTAGGCTATGTAAATTATTTAAAGAACCCGAGACTAAAATAAGACTAGAGTAGTTATAAGGATAAGGCTGCTGTAATGTGCCAGTCCCAAAAGAACTGACACGTATCTCAGAAAAATTTTGTGTTGATACCAACGTGCCAATCTAATTTTTTTTTTTATATTTTTATTTAAAACATAGGACAAATACAATAATGTATAAGAGTATAAAATTAAAAACCATACTAGATATTACAAAACCTCTAGTACACAATCCTGGTACATTTAAAGAACACCCTAGATAATGGCCATATTACAACCATATACATAACCCACAACCATATACATAACCCACAACCATATACATAACCCACAACCATAAACATAACCCACAACCATATACATAACCTACAAACCCTCCTTTTACAATCATTATTGCCAGTGCAGACACAGCTGACACTTCTACCCCCCCCCCCCGTATGTACAGTCGCCGTTCTAAATAACATACATTAATTATCCTAATGAATGGTCATACACTGACCTCATCAAAACCTTAATGAGTGTTTACCTAAGAGTTGGTAGTGCATGAACAAGACACAACATAAATTTACAGACTAAAACAGTTATGAAACATTACATTCCTATACACATACACTGTAATAAGTAGAAGAATATACACCACCAATATAATATCAAATATTAATGTTAACCATGAATTATAAACTTTCAAAACATTGCATATCGGGAAGTTCACACTCAAAATGCAAGATAATACACCACATGCTACATGTCGGTACAATACTAGGCTATGTACACATTTTAAAGAACCCAAGATTACAACATGAAAAAGTAATATCCAAATGGTCTATTATGATTTTAGTAAGTTACCAACACTAAACTCCTTATAACATCTATCACGCCACATATAAACTTAACAAAACGTGTCACACATTCCACAAGACTTCATTTTATGAGTAATTCAAGATCTCAGTGCCACACAACGCCACAACCATACACACACAGACGTACGGAACCATTCATAATACATACACGTCACTCCCTAAAACCCGCGCTCTACCCTAAAGTCTCTAACATACTGTTTGGTGCTACCACGGGGGGAGTCCAGCCCCCCGTTGTCTTACCCCACCCGCAGTTGCAGCAACATTTGAACAGTAAGACATCGATACTTTACCGGAAAACTATTATCCCAACTTCTACCATATACGAGTTTATTTCTGCAATACGTTCTGTAGATACCTGCCGCAATTGCCCTGATCCTACCCGATCCCCCGGTTTCCCGCATACCCCACGAGATATAGAGGAAATCAGCCACCACGTACATTATTGTTCTTCGTACCTCACTTGATACTCCGCTAACTTCCAATGATAAGGCCCGTAAGGTTGAAATACTTCCCCCACTAAGAAAATCTAAAACCCGCACCAACCACGAACGAACTTTGTCCAAGGTGTCACAAAAGTAGACAGCATGAAAAGCTGTTTCTTCAAGACCACAACGCAAGCAATCCGCCTCCCTTACCAAACCCATCCTATTTAAGACCGATTTTGATGCTAAAATCCCCATGACAAATCTGTACACCAATTCACGAACCCTTGGTGCCAACTTAAGTTTACAAAATCCTTCCCATATTTCCCCCCAATTATACAGCGGAAAAACAGACAATCCCTGTACAATTTCCCTACGACAACATATGCTGACCATTTGCCCCACTTGGATCCGTTGCGCATTTCTCAACTTTAACAACAAACGCAGCATGTCCTCACACTCTATTAATCCCCTGCCGCTCCACCATTTACGCATTTCGATCATTACCCGACCCACCCGGATGCCCTTCTCACCGCCCGCCCTAAGGAACCGCTGCTTTACATAGAGGGCCTTCACCCGTGGCCCCAAAGCCAAGAGACCTAAACCCCCACGACGAACATGGGTCATGACAACCTCCCGACTTAACCAAGCCCTCCCGAAACCCCAAACATAACGTAAGACCCTTCTCTGCAGTTCCTGAATATCCGTATCTCTTAAAGGGTACACCGCGGCCACACCCCATACTTTACTATAAACAAGTGTATTAACCACTACTGTCCTCTGTTGCAACGAGACATCCCAGCTCTTAACCCCCGAAGTCGATCTAAAGCCTTGTTAACCACCAATTCAGAGTTTACCCTTCGGCTCTCCCTCTCATCTGTCATGTACACGATGCCACATATTCTAAGTTGCACCACGACTGACCACCCATACCTTTCGCCCAACCTCCCCCCCACCCATGTACCCACCTCCAATAATTTCGATTTTGCCTTGTTAACGCACATGCCTGACTCTGCCCCAAAAAACTCAACAATCCATCCCACGATCTGCAAATCCTCCTCCCCTTTTAACAGAATTGTGGTATCATCCACGTACCCGACCACACGCGCTGCATGGTCACTGCTCAGCGTTCCACGCCTCAAACCACCATCCACCAGCTCATAAAATGGTTTTGCATACAAGCAAAAAGCAGCGGGGAAGGGGGCACCCTGCCTAAAAACCCCCTTTCCATAGGGACCGGTGACCCAATTTCCGTTCCCCTGACGCGTACCTACCCGTGGCATAAAAGGGTACCCACCCATCCTTGCAATTCCCCCCCAAAACCCTGCTTCAATAAAATAACCCAAATAAATCCCTTGCGGTATTCAGGTGACACATTCGCTCCCGACCACGGGGAGTGAGGTTTTTCCCGGGCACCCCCGCGTTTTCAGGCAGCTACCTTAGTTCAGCAAAAACCATTGAGTAGTGGGACGGCCTGCTCATTGGGATATCAACATGGCGGAACTACATACGGAGAGTAATATATCTGCATAAGGGGTTTCGTGGTACTTTAAGTGGATACGATGAACGTCCTTCTCCCTAACACATCGGGGATACAAATGGTATTCCCAACAGGAATTGTATGGCGTCGCCCTTAATGTTTAAAAAGAATCTTGTAAATTTCTACGAGTCGTTTTTACACAAGAATGTGGGGCATTACCGGGAAACAACGCATGAGTGTGAATTCAACGAGGATGTTGTGTTACAGACGTCTTAAATACTTCACTGGGGAAGGACGGAATGTACCCTTTCGAGGCTACGGCTTAGGCCTGAGGAGTTTTTTTCGAAGTTATGGGACAGTGCTTTCTGCAACAATGGGGGGTGGAGGGATGGTCCATATAAAGGGAAATGCCGGAATTTTCTTCCCAAAACCCTTTAAAAGACTTTAACAAGGCCTATACCATCCTATGTTACATGAGGTTGTAGAACACAGGTTATGTGTACAATGCGGGCAACGGAAAACTGTGTCTATTACTCTTTAGCACAGGCAGCCCAGTGCCCTGGGAGGCGGGCTTCTCGAATTTCCGACCCCCTTTCCAATTGTGATTCAACATCGTGTTTTTGGTGCCTGGCTCTGACCCGGGGGGGAGGCCGGAGGAAGACCTCGGGAGCAAAGGGGCGAGGGGGGTGGCGGCGGGGGAGACATTGTCACTCTCCCGGGGGCGGGGGGGGATTTGAAGGTGATCTGAGAGACTTTCGCCCGGGAAGTTTCAACCCAGGATGGGTTATTGGCAATGTGACCAAGGTTTTTTTTGGGGAAGGGGAAACCCCTGTGAAAAAAGGTGTCCCAGTTCATGGAAGCTGGAATTTTGGAGGACAACAAATTGTTGGGGAAAGATTTGAGTAAGAGGGGGAGGAGCATGGGGTGGCCGGGGAGGTACACCGGGAGGAATTTTGAGGGTGATAGTGTTAAGTGTGATTTTTAGGAAACGAACTGCGGCATCAGAGATAGATGGGGTCTTTACCCCGGGGGCAGGGGCCGGGAAAGAAGTCATGGGCAGGGGTTGTGGACCGAGGACACATAGTGGTAAGGGTGCCTGATGGGAAAAATTTGGGAAAAAGGGGGGGGGGGAAGTGATTGCCAGGAAAACTCGGTGGAAAGGAACACGAAATAAAAAGGCATGGGTAAATCCCAAGGCATGGGGGAAAGCCCCCCCTTTCTGTAATTTTCAGATGGTCACCTTTTAAGTTAATGGATTTAAAGACAGGTCAAAAAAGGGTTTGGTTGGATGGTTTTTTAAGGCTTTGATTTTTGACATATGCTTTTTGCAAGAGCATAATCACGGGGGCTGGTATGTGTTGAGGGTGAAAGGAATCGGATGTATTAACCAGGGGTTTAAATTTGAAAGGGGGGGTACAGTTGCGGAAAAGGAGCCCCCCCTTTCGGGTCATGGGTTGGGAAGAGGGGGGGGGGAGGTCGTGAGGGGTGGCGTCTGGGTGAAGTCGAGATTTTCTGGGGAGTTTACATCCCGAACTAAAATCGGGGGTAAAAAAATTTTTTTTCAGAGGGGTTTTGCTGTATCACTTGGGGTTTTCCCTCTATAAATAAAGGAGGTGATGGAATTGTGTGATTAGGAGTGGGAGCGAACCGAGGGGGGCGGGTTGTGTGCTATGTGCGAGGGATGTATTGGAGATATTGGGTTTTTGAGTGTGGGGGGGGGGGGTTACCTAGTGGAGCATATTTTCGCCGTGGGGGATATAAGCCGATTGACAAAATTTTTATTAACCAGGGTATAGATTGTGAGGGTCAAACCTTCGATGGGGGGTTTTCTATCACAGAGCGGAAATAGAATTTGATGGGGATGGATGGGGGTATTTTTCGGGGTACTGGAAAATTAAATTAGGCTTCTTAAGGAGGAGGGGGGGGGCCCTTTTTTTTCAGTGTTTTTTTTGGTTTTTGTTTTTTTGGGGAGGCAAGGAACAGGGAGATGATCTGTTAGTTTGGTGGGAAAAGCAGGCAAAACCGGGAATACGAATTTTTTAGGCTAGGGGACAAGGAGGCGGGGGGTGGCTTTTTGGGTTGCAAAATTACTGGGGGGACGTTGCAAGATTGTTATGTTGGGGGAGGGGGTAGGAGGTTGATAGGACAGACTGCGGATAGAATAGCTGAATTACACAATGAAGGTTTGATGCAATTAGGGTTAGGGGGGGGTTGGGGGATTTTTGTGGGTGATAAACCCGTCGGGATTTTAGTAAATTTCGGGACCGACAGAGTTAACCACCATTCTAAAATTGGGGAGACAACCCTGGGGGGGAGGGATCCAGTGGTCGAGTTCTATCCATACGGAAAGAATGAGTCTCTATGCGAATTTGGGTTTTTAGGAGAAATGGAGTTGGGGGGAGGGGGGTTTTTCCTGGGGGGTTTTTTAAAGGGGGGGTCCATAGCTTTTTAAGTGAGCAGGATAGAGGGGGGGGGGTTGGTATAAGTGAGGTTGGGGTGGAAGAGGCATTTTTTTCGGGATGATCCGGAAAACCCCGGGGGATAGGGGTATCCAAATGATTTTTATAGAGCACTTGGGGGTGTATTAGGCAGTTTTTTGTTAGGCTATGGACCAAATTTTAACGTGGGAATTGGGCATACGCAAATACGGGTGTCATATTTTTTTGGTCCCAAAAGAAGGGGGGGGTAAGAGTTAGTGCTTACCGGCAATTCTTTGATGGGGCCTGTAACAAGGTTTTTGCGAAAATTTTGGGTAATAAAAAGAAGGCAGGGGGCGGGATACAGGGGGACAGTTTGGATCCCGGGGAGGAGTAGCGGGTAGGTATGGTCGTATTCGGGATTTCCTTGAGGGTGTATAAGGGAGGGATCTAGGTCTGGATTGGGAGAAAGCTAAAGATTATGTGGATAGGATTTTTGTTGAGGTTGGGGAGAATGGGTTTTTTGGGGGAGGGTGGGTTTGGATGGGTGAGGACTTTGTATGAGAAGCATCATTGAGAGACAGGTAAAAAGGGAGGTTGGGAGTTCAGTAACAGGGGGGGTTTAAGGAGGGGGGTCCACTCCCCAAAAAACCTTTGTTTTGCAGTCCTTTTTATTTCTGGTTGATGGGGGGATGGGAAAGGGTTGGGGGGGGTGGAGGATATTGTGGAATATTGGGTTTTGTATGATACAAAATGTTTTACTTTAAAGAATGAGATTTAAAGAAAAATGGGGAAAGGGAATTTGAGATTTTTGGGAATGCTACGGTGGAGTTAAAAACGAAATCAGGTTGTTGGAGTAGGGGCCTTTGGGGAGGAGGGGACCTTGGGGGGGGGTTTGGTTGGTAAATGTAATTTGGCTAAAGATTTTTGGATTTTTTTTTTTTGGCGATGCCAGAGAGCAGGAGGTAATTCAGAAATGGTAATGGACAGGGCTTTGAGTAGGCTGGGGGCTAAAAGGGGCCGGGGGGTTTAAACCCTTTCTCAAAAGGGGGGTGGTGGTAAAACGCTGATTATAGTAAGGTGTGGGGAGGGGGGGAAATTAACCCATTAAAAAGTCAGGATATTATGGAAAAAGCAAAGAAAGGGTCTTAAGGATGTGTGGGGGTATGGGGGGGCGTGGTGGGCAAAGATTAAATGACTGCGGGGAAGGCCGGGAGACGGGGGGATTGCATTAGGGTTGGGGGAAGGGGCCATATAAGCAAAGGTAATTTTGGGGAGCGGGGGAAAGGGGTCTTCGGGTGGGGGGGGTGATGGGGATTCCGCAAAAGGTGGGGTGCAGGGGCTTAGTGAGTGTGAAACATGTTGGGTTTTTTTTTTAAAGGGATGCAATGTTAAAAAAATCAAGGAAAAACGGTTATGGGTGTGGGTCCCTCGTCAGGGTTAAAGCAAGGGGCAGTGATCCCCATATGATTTGGGGAGTGAAAGGGGGGTTTAGAATAAAAGAAAACCGGCAAGAGCGAGGGGATAGTAATAATTTCTTTTTGGGGCTTTGCTCGAAAAATGAAGGACGAAAAGGGTTTTTTAAAAAGGCGTCATGCTTTTTTGTGGGGGAATTGGGAAAAGGTTTTCTGAGTATATTTTTTTTTCGCTTGGAGGGGTAAGATTGTGGTTGAAGAGGGTTTTTCTTTTTTTGGGGGGGAAAAATATCAAACCCCCTTAGGGCTTTAATTTTATTGAAGGGGGCCCCAAAAAGGTGGGAAGGGCTATCAGATATTAATATTATTACTTGTATTTTCTTGGGGGGTGAGGGAGGTGGGGGGAACATTAGGTAAAAGCGTTGGCGGCGAGTTTTTTTTTAAAGGGCAGCAAAGTGGAACAAAAAATTTAAAAGGGGGGGAAGGTGGGGAATTGTTTTCCGGAGGGATATCGGACTTACGTTTAACTTTATCCGTTTGAGTATGGGGTGAGAGGAAGGGGTTGGTCCCTTCAGTGGGCGCCTCTTGTGTATTGGGGCCTGGTGAGGTATGTTGATTGGTTTGCACGGTGGGGTTGGGGGGAAAGTTTATTGTAGGAGTATGTAGACCTTAGAAATTTTTGAAAATCACGAGTCAAAAGTTTGTGATTTTTGGTTTTTTCCCCTTTTTGTTATAAAATCATTTTAATAGGAGGTTTTATTTATATGTAAAATGTGAGGTTATGTCTTATATTTTTTAATCTGAAGATAGATTTAGCCTTTTCATACACCTCTTTTTTATTTTTGTATTGAATATTTCATTTTCACTTGAAAGAAAATAAATTTTTATTTGATGGGGTTTTAAACCCCTTTAAAATTTTATGGAAAGGGCCTATTATATATTGTGTTTAAAAGTAACATTAACTTTGGTATAGAGGGTGTTTGGGGGAACCAAAGTCTTTGGTATAGTTCTATCATAAATTTTAATTTAGTTTTTTTGCAGCAAATATTTACATTTATTTTTATGTATGATTTAGTTGGTTCTTTGAAAAAGTGCACATACACTTTTTGTGTATATGCTGCTATATGATACATATATGACTGCGGACTCGTTTCCCACATGTCTTATAATGAACCGATGTTTTGTTTGGGAATCTGCGGGTTGGGTTATTTTTGTAGAAATTGTTTTCAAGACCATTTATTTGGGAAATTTAAGATTTATTTAGAATGGGGACTTACATACGGGGGGGGGGGGAGAAGTGTCAGCTGTGGGCGGGACTGGCAATAATGAGTATTGTAAAGGGGGGTTTGAAAGGGTTTTGTGGATAAAATATAAAATAACAAAAATGGAAAAAAAAATGCGAGTTTGGTTTGGGGTTTTCCCCTTTGGGTTTTAATAAAAATGATGAAATTGTTATGTTATTTGGAATCTTACTTAAAAGTTACTTGGATTTAATGTAATGGGGTGAGGGGCAGTTGTGACAAAACACGTTAATCGTCTGTGTTCATTTAGACAAGGGATTATAAATTTTTAGAAAAACGATAATTTTCTTTTATTATTTTAAGTTTGTGTTGTTTTAAAAAAAAAATAAAAAAAAAAACTCTTTGCAGAAGCAGAATCCTTTCTATGTTCTGGTTGATGTGGGATGGGGAAAGGATGGGGGGGGAGTGGGGGATATTTGGGGGAAAATTTTTGGTTTTGTAGATGTACAACTGTTTTACTTAATGAATTTAAGATTTAAGAAAAGGGAAGGGGAATTTAGATTTTGGGAAGCTCTGGATGAGATTATAACAAAATCACGTTGTTGGAGGGAGGGGGTTGGGGTAGGAGGGACCTTGGGGAGGAGTTTGGTTGGGTAACTGTAGATAGGGAAAGATTTGTGGATTTTTTTTTTGGCAATCACAGGAGAGCAGAGGGTTAATTTAGAAATGGTAATGGACAAGTTTTTTAGGGCTGAGGAGTCTAAGGCCGGGGAAGTAACCTTTCATCAAAGGGTTTGGGGGTAAATACGTGATTTATAGTAAAGGTGTGGGGGATGGCGGGAAATTTTTCCCATTTCAAAGTCAGGATATTATGGAAAAGCAAAAAAGGTCTTAGGTTGTGTGGGGTATGGGAGGGCGTGGTTTGGGGAAAGATGTAGTAAGACTGCAGAAGGGAGGGGGGATGGATTGATGCTTAGGGTCTAGGGGAAGGCACTATATGTGAAGCAAAGGGATATTCGGGCAGCGGGGAAAGGGGTTTTTGGGTGGGGAGGGTTGGGGATATCCCAAAAGGGGGGGTGGGAGGGACTAGTGGAGTGTGAAGACATGTTGCGGTTTTTTTAAAGGATGCAAGTTAAAAAAACTCAAGTAAAAAGTTATGGGGGTGGGTCGCGTCAGGAATTTAAAGCAAGGGGGGGCATGTATCCCACTAGATTGGAGAGTGATAGGGGGGGAATTTAGAAATTAAAATCCGGGAAGAGCGAGGGAATTTTAAAATTTCTTAGGGGCGTTGCATCGAAGGTCTAAGACAATGGGTTTTGTGAGGAGGGGTCAGCGCTTTTTTTGGGGGCGTTTTAAACGGCTTTTCATGTATTATTTTTGTTCTGCTTGGAGGTGGTAAATTTTGGTTTAAGGGGTTTCTTTTATTGGGGGGGGGAAAGATATCACCCCTTAGGGCTTTAATGTTTGATATGGGGGGGGAACCCAAAGGGGGGGAAGGGCTATCAGATATGTAATAGTTGATTACTTGTATTTTTTCTTGGGGAAATGAGGGGGGTGGAGGGGAACATTAGGATAAAAGCGTTGGCGGCAAATTTTTTATAGGACAGCATGTAGGAACAAACAATTATATGGGGGAAGGTGGGTAATTAGTTTTTCGGAGGGATACGTGGACTTACTGTTGAAGTTTACTCCGTTTGAGTATGGGGTGAGAGGAAAGGGGGTTTGGTCTCTTCAGTGGTGCGCCCTCTTGGTGTGATGGAAGCCTGGTGAGGTATGGTTGATTGGTTTGCACGGTGGTTGAAGTAGGTAAAATTTATTGTAGGGAGCCGTTGGGGGGTCCGGGTATGTAGACCTTATGAATTTTTGTAAAATCATAGAGTCAAAAGTTTAGTGATTTCGGTTTTTTCCCTTATTGTTATAAGAATCATTATATAGGAGGTTATTTTTTATATGTATAATGTGAGGTTATGTCTTATTTTTTTTAATCTGAAGATAGATTTAGCCTTGTCATACACCTCTTTTGTTTTTTTTTTATTGAATATGTACATTATGCACTATTTTACGAAAATATATAAGTATTGATGGGGTTTATATATACCCTTATTTTGTATGGAAGGTCCTATTAAAATATATTGAGTGTTAATCAGTAACATTAACTTTGTGTATGTGTGGGTGTTTGGGGGAAACCCAAAGTCTTTGGTATAGTTCTATCAAAGATTGTAATATTTAGTTTATTTTTCAGACAAGTCCATTTAGCGATTTATTCTATGTATGATTTAGTTTGTTCTTATGAATAAGTGCACATTACCCGTATGTGTATATGCATGCGTATATGTATACATATATGAATTGCGGGGACTCGTTCCTACTTGTCTTATAATGACCCTGACTTTTTTTTGTTTGGGAAGTCTGCTGGGTTGGGTTATTTTAGTAGAAATTGCTTTCAAGACCTTTCTTTAGGGAAATTAAAGTATGTTATTTAGAATGGGGACTGTACATACGGGGGGGGGGGTTTAGAAGTGTCAGCTGTGCCGGCACTGGCAAAATGAGTATTGTAAAGGAGGGTTGAAGATTATGTGGATTAAATAATATATAAATAACAAAGTGGAAAAAATAATGCAGATTGTAGGTTTGGGTTTTCCTTTGGTTTAATAAAATAATGATGAATATTGTTAGTTATCTTGTGGTACATTGGATGTAATGTATATGGGATGAGGGACAGGGGTGAAACAACAAACGTTAATCGTCTGTGTTCATTTAGACAATGAGATTTATAATTTTGAGTAAGAACTGATACTGTGTTCTTTTATCTATTAATGTATTGTGTTTTTTTTAATAAAAATAAAAAAAAAAAAATAAATCCCTATCAAAAACAGTCATAAGAAATTTGCCAGTCAAGCCCGAGGACACCCCCCCCTTGACATTCCTCCAAAAACTCCCTAATACGTACATGTCCGTCCCTCATGCTCCTACCGGGTATGCCTAGCTGTCCCTCGTGATAACCGACCCCATAACCTTCCTCATTCTGTTTCCTAAAACTTTTGCCAAAAAATTTATAGTCAAGAGCACATAAAGATATTGCTCTAAAAGCACTCAGACCCCTCCCCCCTCCCCTTTTTGGGCACCAACACAACTACCCCCTTTACTTTGTGACATACCTAACCTCCCCTCCTGAGCATGCAATTTAATATTTCCCAACCCAAAACAATGCTTAAAACTTCCCCAATGCCCCCTATAAAAATCATTCGAAATGCCACTATACCTGGTGCCTTTCCTTTACTCATACTAAAAATCCCCTCCTCAAACCTCCTCCACTCGAATTCTACCTTCTAGTTACCGTTCTACCCCTGTCACTTAAAACTTTTCTGAAATCCCCCCTCACCAGGCCGCCCATGGACCCCCCTACCCCTCCGTAGCTTTTCCCAAACCATAGATCAGCATAAAAACTAAATGCTGTCCGTGGTGAGGAGTACTTGACCCCGGCAGGTAACCACCCAAACCCTTTGCATACTTCCAATTGCAAGAGGGACGTCGCCTGTTGCCTGACCCTAAATTTGCGCAAGACACAACCCGAAGGTTTGTCACCCCATAGCACTTCTTCCATACCTGCTCTGACTCTAACCGCATTGAAACGTTCATTGTGAATTTCTGCAAGTCGACTACGAAGATGTTCAATGTCGTCAAACCGACTACTACTCCCGCCCCCCCCCATAGTAATCATTTAGCTGCCCCTCCAGAAAAGTTTTGCAGCCCAATACCTCCACCTCGCCTCCTCTTTTCCCCGCTTCTTATAATAACTCGCTATTCCAGGTTTGGCACGCGTTTCCCACCATTCCAACAAACATTCACCTGCCCGTCGCGTTTCCCAAATATCCTTCCACCAGTCCTGAAAAGCTGACCCCTCCCCCCCCCTCCAATAGCCGCCGTTCAGTTTCCAATAACCTGGATAAACCTGATCATTCCATCCCAGTTCAAGTCCGCTAGCACTGCACGGGGATCTGAAAACCCCACATCAAAGGTCTGCACGTCCCAACTCTAATCCCTTGTGTTACATAAAGTCTATCCAGACGGGCCGCATAGCCCCTACAAAAGAACGTATGCTCCAACCCCCCCCACCCCCCCCCCCGCCCCACCACATCATAAACCCCTGCATCCCCCAGCAGATTCCGTAAGACAGGTAAAACACACCCCCGCCCCCCGCGGCTCAACATCGCCAAGGCGGATAACGCAATTCCAATCCCCACCCATGACGGTAATGAACGGCAAACCCCGAGTGTAAAACGTTAAAAACCTCCCTTACAAATTCTACTTTAACTTTAGTGTTCTTTCCGCTGGCATTAAAAAGCCAATAAAACAACCCTCGCCTCACCCCAGTACCCATCTACCCCCACCACCCTCCCACCTCCCCCCTCCTCCCATCTTAAGACACCCAAAGGGGTGGACTCCTTCACCGCTAAAGCTACCCCACCCTTTAATTTTAAAGAACTGCTAACATACATTCGGTAGCCTTTAACCGTAACTCCCCGCCCAAACTTATAATTGTGTTCTTGTATGAAACATACGTCCACAGCATATCTGCGCAAGAACCACTCCATCCACACACACTTAAACTCCGCCCGCAGACCATTTACATTTAGGGTAACACACTTGAATTCACAAAAAGGGGGTTTTCCTCTATGCTTGTGGGTTCTTTCCCGTTCCTACATGTACATTACACTGACCTTCTTTGACCTTTGACTTCCCAAGGCCCCCCTCACCCCCCGTGCCCTACCCACATGCTGGCGCTTGCCCCAACCCCGTCTGCAGGAGCGCCTCCGCCACTTTCGACCCTAATTTCTTCCCTGGACGCTGTCCCCGTGTCAGGACCTCGTCCATATCCGACACTCCTGCCGTCCGTTTGCGGGAACCAAATTCCAAAACACATCGCCTCACCAGAAAGAACCTCCTGGTGAAAATTCCACCACCACCTCATGCAAACCGTGTCACTGTAGGCACGTCCAGGTCTCCCATCTTTGGGGGAATCATCCTTCACCACTTCTTGACTTTCCGGTGAAACTCTGGGCTATGCTCTGGCCCCATCCAGGAGATCGTTTAGCACTTCTCCAGCAAACTTTCCTGTGACAACCCCACAGGCTCCGTAGGCCCCACAGGGGGCTGGGCACGTTTGTAGTGTCCACCGACAGGGTGGCGCACGCCATAGACCGCATCTCCCCTTGTTGTACTTCCTCACTCCAAAGCTTAGGTCCTTGTTCAGGCGAGGGACTAGTCTCCCCGATCAAAGGCCTCGGTTCTTAGGACCACAGGAGAAAGGGTTTCCCGGATACGTACAACCAGGCGTCTGAGCAAATGAGCAGCCATATGGTCATACGAGTTGCATAACCTGCAGTCTTTTAAAGTTGGCCCGCATAGTGAACAAAAACTTGTGGTCCGTAGTGCTCTAGATAAACGAAAAATGGAATCGGCTGTTTTAATGTCATCTTTTGGTGCAGGAGCCTTTCCCGGGGGCCCCTCGTATGGGCCCTCCCTCCATACTCCCTTGTCGCTGCATGTACCGTGCCGTATTTGCCAAAAACTTTCCGAATAACATACTCCTCCGCCTCGAAAGGCACGTTCCTTACTTTGACCAAGGTGACGTAGTGGAGACGTCATGCAGACAAACCTCTACGGCTGAATTTACTGCCATTTTCCTCTCTTGAAAAGCTTCCACAATCTTGAGAAAAAAGCCGCATTTGCGAATTTTACAAAAAACCTCGACATCCCATTGAGAGCCACACCATATAATTCCTCAGTGGGGATGCCATAGACGTCGCGAATGATGGTAGGCAACAAGACATGCATCGTTGCCACCACTGAGAGAGCCACGAATAAATTCCACACAGACCGTGTTTACTCTTCTACCTTGACGATCCGCCATCTTGCGTACTGTAGTACACGGTTCGCCACCAGGTGTAAGCAAGAGCAGGCTCAGAAAGCGTCCTCTCAGCCCGCAGGGTGAGAGACGAATGATAAGGGTTTGTTAGGATTTTTTACCCGAATGGATAATTACTTAAAAACGAGATCCTAAGGGCTCGGTATCCTGGCTTTCAAGGAAATTTTAAACCCAGTGAACATAACCATCAGGCTTAGAAATGTAACCCTGGAAACCACACTTATATCTCACTATGACAAACATTCTCGTGAAACATGGAGTACCATCCATACCTAATTCTCACTACCTTCCTCTTACACACTACATCAGTTCCAGATAAATAAAAAACAACCCCCCCCCTTTACATCCCCCCATAAGGAGACCACTCCTTTGTCCATCCTCAGGGACCCCGCCTAAGGAACCCACATGAGATTCCCATAACCTTCCGGGAAACTTTTTTCCAAGACGCCCCATAAAACCCAACTTATTCCTACACTTCGTCCTATAGAATCTGGCCGCCAACGCTTTTATCCTCATATCACCCCTTAATCCCCTCATTCCCCATGAAATGTCCAGATAATCCACTATGATATACATTAAGCCCTTCCAACATCCCTAGGCACTCCCCAAACATCTAGTAGTAAAGCCCTTAAAAGCGGCAAAAAGACCCCCCCCCAACAGTCTGATAACCCCACCCATCCATGATCTCACCCCCCTCCAAGGAGGTACAAAAAAAGACCCTGAAACGCCGTTTCAACATCACCAAAAACCTGACAAAAAGCCTTTTCCCACAAACCCCATACTACGAACCCTCCTTGGAAGCCAAAAAATCCCCTGAAAAACCTATAACAAATTCTTTACTCTCCCGGTACCCGAAGCTTACAAAAATCTTTCCAAAAAACCCCCCCCAATCATATTTTGGGGATACACGGTCCCCCTTGCATAATTCCCTTGCCCTTTCACTCCCCCTCACCAACCTTTTCACTTTGATTTTATCCCCCTGTTGCACTGTCAAAAAAAATCTAAACATATTTTACAAAACCCTAAATTCCCTTTCCCCACTCCCCATTTACGGCCCTCCATAACTCTTCCTATTTAGCGCCCCTAAACCCCCCCTTCCCTATACCCCCATTGTATTACAGCCATTACCTCAGTCCAAAAGGCAACAAACCTAAACCCCCTCTCCCGAACATTGGAGTTCCCGGAGTTTCCGGAGGATTTCCGGGGGTCAACGCCCCCGGGCCCCGGTCTGAGACCAGGCCCCCTGGGGGACCAGACCCTATAAACCGGCTGTTGCTGCTGGCTGCCGAAAACCCAACGTACGACCCACAGCCCGGCTGATCCGGAACTGATTTTAGGGCTTGCCGTGATAAATTGTCCCTCATAACTACCTCCTTATTTAAACCATCCCCCAAATCCCCACACAAACTCAGCCCCCTCCCTGCATTTCCACAATATCTCGTCCCTCAAAAGGGAAAAAACCCCTCTGCCACCCCCCATACCTTGCTATAGAAAGTGAATTTACCACCCTACCCTCTGATGTAAAGCTAAGCCCTGCACTTAAACCTCCTAGTCTACTTAAAACCTTACCGGGACAGACCCCGAATTTACCCTTCTGCATGCCTGCCTTCCCCCAAATACCATACCCCACATACCTTGGTCTTCAACTCTATCCTCCAACCCTACCCCCCCCCAAGCCCCCCCTTCCAATTACCGCCCTTTTGTAACCTTGATTTCCCCGATTAACTCTCTTTTTCCGGTATTCATACCAAAAATCTGAATCACCACCCACCCCCCTTAAACCCCTCCTCCCCCTTACAAAACGTATACTCCACTACCCAACGATCCCCCCTTTTTGCCCCCCCCCTTCCATCCCCCTATTGTTCTTACCCTCTCAACGATCAAAAAAAGGATTCTACACCCCAAAAGAGCAGCTGTGACATGGGAAGCCCTCCCAAACCTCTCTCCTTTGGTACACTTTCACCCAACCTCCCATTGCCTGTCCCTACCTTCCCCCACAACAGGGTGTTCACCCACCTCACACCCCCTCCCAAAAACCCCAACCTTTAACAAACCCCAAAGAAATCTTTTCCCACGAAATCAAAAGCATTCCCCCAAATTCAAAAACCTGTTTTCCCCCTCCCTACATCCTCTAAAAAACCCCTAATAAAACCATTCCATCCTCACCTTTTTCCCCACATTCCCAACTGCCCCCTAGTAAAAAAAACCCCAAACCTTTCCTCTTTCTTTTCCCCCAAAAAACCCTTAGCAAAAATTTTGTAACCCGGCACTTTAAACGTAACGCCGGAACATTCAAAATCGGCTTTCCCCTTCTTTTGGGGCACTAAAACCGTGACACCCTTCGTGATTTGCCCACCCTCCCACACTTAAATACAATTAAAACCCCCCCAGACAATGCCGTCCTCCCCTTGAACCTATAAAAATCTTTTTGTATTCCGTCTATCCCTGGGGTTTACCCTGGCACACCCCAAAAACTGCCCCCTCCCCCTCCTCTCATTAATCTCCCCTCGATTCTGTCACTGTCCTCCTCACTTTAATACCCTATTAAACCCCCATCCCCAAACCGCCCCTCACCCACTCCCCCCGCCAACCCTCCCCACTTCCCCAAAACCAAAAAATCGCATACAAAAATATTTTCCGGGGTGGTTTGGCCTTCCCCCTCCTCAAAGCCCCCCCCCCCCCCTGTACCTGCCTCAATTACCCAAAGGGGTTTCCCTCCCGTTTTCCTTAAACCTTTTTAAATACAAAACCGATGGCCTATCCCCCCTTAAGACACCCCCAACCCTGCCCTAACTCGAATTCCTCAAATTTTTCATTGTGAATTTTCCGCAACCTATTCGCAAAGTTCCCTGTCCTCACTCCCCCCCACCCTTTCCCCTGCAAAAACGTATTTAACGACCCCCAAAATAATTTTTTTAGGGCCTGCTACCCAGCCTCTCCTTACCCCCTCTTTTAAAAAAATTTGCAATTTTCAAAATTTTGCCCTCATTTCCCACCAATCCAGCAAATCCCTTTCCCTATTCCTAGTTTCCCCAAAAAGGATTTCCACCAATCTTTAAACCCCGTAGGGTCACCCTCTTCCCCAAGTAGCCTACATTTTAATTCCAGTATCCTGCTAAACTTCACTATGCATCTACCCCCAAATTGCTATAAAAGCACGATGATCAGAAAAACCCACATCGATAGTCCTCACCTTCCCACACCCATGGGCCCCGCAACATAAATCCCATCTAAACCCTGCTCATATCCCCACGAATAAAAGGGGTTTCTCCATCCATATCCCCTAATTCCCACCAATTACCACTCCAACATCTTGCAAAACTCCCGCAAACCCCCAAAACAAACCCCCCCCCCCCGGAACCACACCCTTCCTAATGACACAATTCCAATCCCCACCAATCCCGTAAAAGCAGGAAAAACCCCTCAGTGATATACCAAACCTCGCGTACAAAACCCCTTTACTCAGTGTTACTAGTTCGGGGGGTAACACCCTACAAACTAACCCTCCTGGGCCCCCCCAAAAACCCCTCCACCCTGACAACCCCCCACCCCCTCCCCCAACCCAGGTACGCAAAGGGGGTCTCCTTTACGCCCAAACCCCAAAATCCTTTTAACCCCAAAGCATCACATGTAAAAAACCCATAACCTTCAACAAAAACCACATCCCCAATATGGTTTGTTCCTGCAAAAAAAGAATCAATACTAAATCCTCAAAACCCACCTAACCATACCCCCCTTGACCTCGGTTTTTAAAACCGTTTACATTGAAAATTACACACCTGAAATTTTTCAAGAATGGCGGCTTACCCCTGTGCCGCTGAGGCTAATTTTTCCTCCTTTCATAGTCTCGGTTTTCTCTATCAAACCCTCGTTCCCGCCCCCCAACCCCTCCCCGTCCCTCCCCCCTAGCTTCCATTGCCCCCCCTCCTCCCGGACTTGCCTTTTTTACCCCAGTGCCCACACTTCCCAGGCCTTTGCGTGTGGAGGACTTGTCCCTGTTGATGCCCCCGTGATCCTGCGGGAGCTACCCCTACACACATTTTTTCTCAACCACATCTTCTTGTGGCCTCCACCACCCCCTTGCTCCCTTTCGAACCTCACTAAGTCTTCCTTTCCCGCTTCTGTTATCCCACCTTTTTCATCACCCGACCTCACATCACTTTCCACCCATCTCCGATCTTCAAAAAAAACCCTTCCACAGCCTCCAAAATCCCGTCCTGGGATCGATTAAACGGTCGTCTGAACGAAAATTTCCCCCCCCCCCCCGTTTTCCCCTGGTAGTGTAACACACGTCTCCCAAAACCCCCCTTGCCCTGTGACCCCCTCCACTCCCTAGGCCTTCCCCGGCTTTCCACTTAAAACCCTCACAACACCGTGGCTTCTAATGGGTATCCACAGAAGCTGTCTCCTGGCCGGGGCCCGTTCCCGGGGCATTGTGCCACCATGTGCCATAGAGTCAATAAACGGGCCCTCTTCCTCTGCCCCGCATAGTGTAAAAAACCTGTGTTCTATGGTTTCAATGTAAAAATAGTGGATCGGGCTCCTCAGGGGCATTTTCAGTGTGAAGGTCCCTTTCCCGGCATTTCCCCATAAGGGCCGTCCCTCCACATCCCATGCTCGTCAGTGTCAGTCCCCTATCCCCCTGAACACGTCTTGTAGGCTGTAGGGTGTGCCCCAAAAGGTAATTCCTTACCACCCGTAAAATCTTAGACAATCATGCAAGCATACTTCCACGCCGGTTGATACTCATCCGCCTTTCTTGGAATCTCGAAATGGTAGAATAAATCCGCCCCCAGAACTTCACGAAACCCCTTTACATACCGTTCGTGCCACACCATACAGCTTTCTTGGGGGTCCAAAAACAGTCCTGATAATGTTGGCAGGGAACGTTCATCGGCATTTCTTAAAGATCCCCAACCGTGAAGCAGACAGATTTATGCGCGGGACAGTCGGGGCCGCCATCTTTGGGACAAAGCGTTTTCCCCACCAGGTGGGTGCAAAAAACCTTAGAAGCGTCCTCTCTCCCGAGGTCGAGGAGTGCCCGTAACAGCCACACCATAAAACCTTATTGGGTTCCCCTACACACACGAAAAATCGTAGGGAGTACACCTGCAGTAGAACTGTTAGGGCCCCCGTCTAATTCCCCACAGCAGTATTACCCTAGACCATGTTTTCTGCCTTTTGATTGCTCAAAACAGGTAAACTGCCCCAAAAATCAACTGAATCAGGAGGCCTGGCGCACGCCCCCCAGCCCAGAACGAAGGGGACAATGCCACCCAGGCTTTTTAAATTCCCTATTGTGTATATCAAGGTTCATCCAATTATTTCTCGACTGTTTAAATTGACAGTAGAAATTTTTTGCCCTTACGCGACTTCCACATGTTAGAAATTTTTCCCACCTATTCTTCTTATACTCCTTGGGGTATAAGTCTTTGGGATGGGGGGGGGTGAGGGAAAAGTTCATAGATGGAGTAGAGAGGGTATATTATAAAAATATTATA